>JBAJNP010001585.1:0-59065 GCA_036877545.1 Yasuhikotakia modesta
ACCAGTTTTGCCATATTTCAGAGCTGCAACATCACTGGAGTGCCCAAAAGCACAAGGTGTGCAATACTCAGAGACATGGCCAAGGTAAGAAAGGCTGAAAAATAACCACCACTGAACAAGACACACAAGCTGAAACGTCAAGACTGGGCCAAGAAATATCTCAAGACTGATTTTTCTAAGGTTTTATGGACTGATGAAATGAGAGTGAGTCTTGATGGGCCAGATGGATGGGCCCGAGGCTGGATCGGTAAAGGGCAGAGAGCTCCAGTCCGACTCAGACGCCAGCAAGGTGGAGGTGGAGTACTGGTTTGGGCTGATATCATCAAAGATGAGCTTGTGGGGCCTTTTCGGGTTGAGGATGAAGTCAAGCTCAACTTTAATTATAAGATTTCGTTTTGTTTGACTGTATTAAGCACCATTGTAAATGTCAGGGAACCTGGAATGGAATTTAAAGTTTTAACATTACCAAATATTATTTAATCTAACACTTGCAACACAACTACATTAGATTAGATAGGTCAAATAGAAATGTGTCCCTAAGGTAGCAGTTGCCTGTTACCATTGTTAGTCATTTTGTAGAAATTAAAAATGAAATGTGTCAATTTAAATGTTAATGCACTAAATGGTACATTCATTAAATTAAATGAAAAATTTAATTCATGAATACAGACATGTCTTTATGTGGTTTAGAAAAATCACATCTTTGCTTGGAGCTCTGAGATGAGGGCTGCAGACCTGTAAACTGTTGTCAGGTTTGCAGGGAAAGGATGGTGATCCTGGATTTGTTTTGGCTCTCTGCAGTGAAATGAGATTTGTTAGATATTCTAGATCAGCACTTTGACTTTGAGACATTTGTTACAAATGAGCCTAAGGTAGATTATATGAATTACAATCTCTCTGTTTGCTACGTAATCCAATTTCCTAGCTCAAAAAAGGTCCTATAACTGGGGAACAAAAATTAACCAAAACATTGCCATTAGGAGCTTTTTTGCAGCTGTACATTCTTATTGGGAGACAATCTCAATAAGGAATATTGATGACTCACCACAATTTTTCGTGCTGTTTTTGCTTTCCGTTTTTAATCTCCAGTGAGCTGACTCAGAATTTATTTTTCCATTTGGAGTGCGTTCCCCCTGTCTGCACTTGTTCATAGCATTGATTAAGTAGGCAGAAGGAAATAATGTTTGGATTGTATTTTAAAACATTTTCAACACTGTATTTTCACAAATCTGCCCTGTGCAGGAATTAAGTTTTGCCCAGCCCAAGTGAGATTATGGTTAAGTATTGTTGTGGTTTGTCATAGCAATATTCACATTTAACTTAAATTTGCTGGAGTTTTTAACGAATTGAGTTTGTACAAACTCCAATGTGTGGCGATGCATCTAAAGTTAACAGACACTGGGAATAAATCCCGAAAATGTACTTTGAACCAATTACTAAAATGGAAGACTTAAATTTCAGTTGACATTTAAAAGCTGTTTTATGCTTATTAAGACTATTGGATTTTATGTGGAACTATGCCAATTGCTTAATGTTTTATATATTTGATTTTGTTGTTCCTATTGATTAAACCTTTCTCCCTGTACACAAACAATATTATAAATAAACGAACCAATATCTTTCTGAGCTAATAATTGTCCTTAACACTGATTAGTTTTCATTCTGCATTGAGACAGCATTCTTCTCTGATGACTATAACAAGTCTCTGCTCACAGGTTTAGTGAGTAGAAACTCTTGCTGTGATTATTTTTTTTGTGAAGAAAGATATTATCATTACATTCTTGATGTTCACATCTGCCTTTTTTATTTCAATATCACAAATGTGATTTTTACAGGAGATTCCATTAAAACTGAATCCCATAGCACTGGTAAAAGCCCCTCTCTTTTTCCCCAAAGTGTCAGTTTATTAAACTAAGTCCCAATGCTGAACAGGTGCAACTTAATAACTGACTGATGCTAACTGTGCTATCGATCATGTTCTGTCTTCTGAGCCAGGTAAAACCATTACAGTCGCCTTTTTATTTAGTGTGAGGCCATGTAGTTTCTGAAAATTTCACAGAATTAACAACAGCTGGTATCAGGATGAAAATGATCCAAATTTGTGTCTCCCCTCATCCTTGAACTTATTATAG
Organism: Yasuhikotakia modesta; assembly: GCA_036877545.1. Lineage (NCBI taxonomy): Eukaryota > Metazoa > Chordata > Actinopteri > Cypriniformes > Botiidae > Yasuhikotakia > Yasuhikotakia modesta. The sequence continues at coordinate 2,133 of JBAJNP010001585.1, forward strand.
CTTTGCTTTCCTAGTTTCCTTCAAAGGCACCATCATTGTTCTCGATCAATTAAAGCTGTAGATCAAACAGGTCTGGCATTGCCTTATGTGTGTCTTTCAGGAGTCAGCTCAGATAACAGTATGAATGAAAACCAGATGGGGGGGTTGGGCAAAGGAATATTTACCAAGGCTTCTCAACTTGACTGCCACACTGACAGACTCCCACAGCCTATCCAGGGAAATAAAGGCCAGCTTTACCATAACATTGACTCAAATGGAAACTCAACCAGACATACGATATTTGGACCCTTGCATGCAAAAACAAACCATGTAATGGGCTTCATGACTTCCATGTGCATTTTTGAAACTCTAGTCTTCTGGAATTCTACTTGAATTTGCCAGCAATTGTTTACGTGTAAATTGTTTAGGGTTGTTCAAGAAGTTGTTTTGTATAAACTTGGACTGACGTGCATTTTGAAGTTGCCTACAGACTTTGAAAAGACCTACATCTGGACAAAACTCTGAAATTTGATCTGCTTTCAAAAGCAGGGAGGGGGCAGAGAAGGTTCTCTACGCCCATTCTGATTCCAAAGTTGTTTCCCCTCTGTACGTATTACCTGTAGTTGAGTCATTAGATGCTAATTTACATTTGAGTAAATATTACTAGGTCGACACTTTCCCTTGGGCCAACAGTTTGCATTAATGAATTATGTGTCACACACTTGGCTGAATGGCCACATCTCGTTTCATTAAGCCTAATATTAATCCACAGAATGGCTACAGCCCAAATGGAAGCCCTTGCTTTTTGTGCCAGAGGCCGATTCAAAGGCAGTGTCAGTGCTCAGAGACAAGCATAATAAATAAGGCTTTGAAAGAGCATCGTAAAAATCACTTATCCTCATTTTGCGGTGAACCAAGGTATGTTAGAGGGCAGTCTGCAAACATTTGGTCAGCAGGAAATTGCTCAAATCTGTATGTAATACTCAATTTGAAATGATTCATTAATGGTCAATGTAGTTAGTACACAGGAACCATTCCACCCACATGTTGCACATTGCTAAGGTAGTTAATTGGAGTGGGACGCATGCTGCTCTTTTTGCTTTAACATATTTGTTCAGAACTGAAAGAACAATTGAAATGGGATGAAGTGAGAGTAATTTAATATCTTAACTGTTTCTCATACAGAAATAGAGGACTTATGTTTTTACTGTTTTTACTTATGGTTTTACTGTTTTCTCAACCATATTTTAAACTGTGCTTGGCTTTACCATGTCTGTGCTCAAAAGTGAGAAATTTTAATGTGAACTCACACATTTTTTATTATTTGCATTCTGTCAAAACTAAATCTGTGCTATGCTACTCAGATTTATTTTATAGCTCTAGACTCATATTGTATGGAAACAATTGTCTCATTTATATCTATATTTTTTTCTAGTTTGGTGACATGTTGACATAAAAATGCAAAACAAACCCATTCGCTGCTATTGTAATTTTAGCAGTAATCAGATTTTAACCCTTGTGAGATTTACTTAATGTTACACAAAGTATGATACCCAGGGTCGATGGGCTTAACAGATCACAAGCTGTCAATATAGCAATACAGCATATCAAACAGAAATACTAATGATTATATTTATTATTCCAAGTCTAAAATTATTGTTTACATTGTAAGGTGTTGACTGTATAGCTTTAAATGTACATTAAGCACACTTACAGAAACAGGCTTAACGCAACACTAAATTACTGTTAAGAAATTTTAATTGCACCTATAATTATTCGTCTGAATGCCACTTCAAACAACAGATGTTTTAACACTTTGTGGATTACATACAGTATAACACAAGTTGCCTTTATACAGCTTTAGAGGAAAGCTGTTCGCTTGAGCTCCAGTATAATAAACAGCACATTCTTGAGCAGGAGTCAGTCAGCAGTACAATGTCCCTGGGGATTTGACTTCTGTTTCACTCTGAATATCACATTTGTTCAAAGTGCAATGAGGATAATAATCTGGACCTTTGCTGCCGCTGTTTTCTTAAGTTTAATTTTTGGGCAAAATATTTTATGTGAAAATGTAAACAGATAGATATAAATAGATAGTAACAGTAACGGTGAGCAGACTACCCTGAATGATGATCTGCATACACTGTAAAAGTGGGTGATATTTACCTTATATTTACATGATTTACATTACAATGTTGTATGACAGTATAATAATTGTATCAATTAATAACTTAAGCACATAACATTTGCACTGTAATGCTAACCTTTGAATACGAACATAGCCGTGCCATAGCCGTCTATTGTAGACACGTGTTTACATGTTTACGGGTGACACAGTATTGATTGGGAGTCAGTGGTATCCTGGGGTCTACCCACCTTACACCAAACATTTGTGTGAAACACAACCGATTGGGAGCTCTCAGTCTTTAATAGCTGATATCATGTCCTTTAAATATTTCCTCCCTTTAGTGGGAATATGAAGTTCAAATATTATTTTATATGATGATACATGTATACTTTTATAGTATTTGTAGTAACTTTTTAGTATTGCCATAATGCACTGTGGGCATGCAGAATGGGTGGTAGTCAGGGTGTTGATTTTTTAGGACATCGCCATGTGGTTGCTAATGTGTTCTGGGTGGTTTCTAAGTAAAAGAAAAGAGTAATAAAAATGATAAAGTATTACCACAAGACTAACATGCTTGGGGGCAAATATTATTATCTGTCTAACAATTTTCAATTTTTTATGTGTATGCCATGATAATGAATATTTCCTTCACTCTCCTAAAACAATTAACTGTCTTTAGGTCCCTCAGGGGAGGGCTGAGAAACACAACTCCACAGGATATTCAATTAGAACAAATAATAGAGCTCGATTTTATTCATCAGAAATTGAATGGATTGTGAAAAGTGAGGACCATACCACAGTAAAGCCGGGGGTTGAAAAATAAAGGCGATGTCAGATAAAAAGGAAAGTGTTTTTACAAGTGAAGCAAATCTTACCTTATAATGAAAAATTATAAAAACATTTTTACATTTAGTAAACAACATGCACTTATTTATCGTTCGTAGTAAGTGCACAGATGTATATTAAGAAAGTTAAAACATCTTGTTAAAAATAAGCACCAGTAGGAATTGTAATTTTACAGTTATCCGGGTATAAAAGGGATGCATCATTCCTTCAGTTTTGTGCTGACGAGACAGGCCCAGCTGTCAGTGGTCAGTTCAGCTTTGGGGCAGAAAGGACACGAAGCCTCATTATGAAGGTTACATATTTAAGCAAGACATTGCCTTTCTGTCACTCACTTAACATTGTGTCAATGTAGTGACACTAGGGGTCCCTATACTAAGCACCACAATGGCTAACCTGGCATAGAAAGTCATTCGCAGTGTCGAGGCCTGCATTGGAAGTTTTGTCCATTGGTCCACTGCAGTGCACAGTTCCTGCAGTTGCACTGCATTGAGACCAACATCATACAGTTCTTCTAATGCCCTGGCCTGATGGGCACTGTAGGCCTTCAATAAAAGCAAAGAAAAAACCCTGCAGGCTTTGGACATGAGTCTCAAATGGTTTCTCCAGGAGGCATTGCACTGTGGCATAAATGCACTGCAATGGCAAACTCGAATACAGGCACCTCTGAGTAGCCCCAAGGTCGAAACCCCTAGTGGCACTACATTGACACAACATCAAATGAGTGACAGAAAGAAAAAGGTAAGTTCTGATATCTGATATGATTTGGAGATGATCTGGAGCTAAACCTGAATCAAATATATAATAATCTTTCAGAGCTAAAGTTTGAGAAGTTTGTTGTGAAGAGAGACAGACACTGCTGCTATGAGCATGTGGCTGTGTTTAATGGGGGAGAATTAATGAGTCACAGAAGATCTGCAGAGACAACCCACCCATGTAAGACCCCCAGTTCATCATCATGTTCCAATGCACATTTTACCACCTGCTTGCTGTTTAGACATATATTTTAGTATCTACATCACCCAAACTCACCCTAGCAATGACATTGATTGTCCCACAAACCACATACCCAGACTCTTATAATATGTTTTGGAATTATCATAATTATGAGCTCACAAAGATTCACATCATTGAACCCCAAAACTGTTAGTTACCATGTAAGGTTTTGTTGCAATGTTTAGAAAATAACCACATTATGTAAAACTTGTTTTAAAGTAAAATGCACAATGAGAATTTTTTTGCTCACTGTAACATTTATCTACTGTACCTGTAACCAGCTGTAATAAAAACAATAAAACTCAGAGTAAAGGGTTAAAACCAAGATGTTTATGCTATTCACAAATTTGACACTTTTTAGCCCAGTTTATTGAAGTGAGCTCCTATCTCACTTGAGTTTGATTGTGGATAGATTCATTGATCACTACCAGTTTAAATAGAGGAGTCTAAACACAGTCAGAGCCACTCCCACTCTCTTGAGTGCCACCCATCCGCCACACACAGTCTACAGGCCAAAAGGCTTCATTTAAAAAATGCAAATAGCAGCACAGTGTTAAACTACTGTATATTATGAGAATAACTATGTATAGGTAATGCCATTGGAATGTATTGAAGATTTATGTTTGGTTCATATGGAGAACATTAGGCTGGTCACATGGGGTGACTATTATAATCTCCAATCCCTGGCTAGAGTGCTTTACCAGAAATAAATATTTGTGACTTTTGGGCCACGTTATACTGTATTTTAGTATATTATTGTATGACCTGTATTTTAGTCTCTATTGATAGTGATGATAAAATATAAAATAAAAACTGTGCAACAGGTGCTTTCAAACAGCAGGCTTGAAACACGTGAAACGAACTTGTAAAGAAACACTAATACAAGAACCAATTGACAACAGGTGAGACTAATTGACAAAACAGGCACAGGAACTCCACATATGGGCAGACATGGGACAAACCAAATAGACAGTCCAGACAGGGGTGTTACATACAATTATTATGAAGATATGTGAACATTATTATGAAAGATAAATAAATAATAAGATAAAAGATAAATAATAAGATAAATATTTTTTTAACTAATATATATGTACAAAAATATATTTATCATGTAAATAATATGGACATTGTTTTAGGCTGCTGTTATATGGCAGCATTTCTATGATCTTGTGTTGGCTAAGGCATATGTAATTTTAAACTGATTTAAATTATTATGAAATTATTTTTATATTTTAATTACTTTTCTACTTATATTTTTATTATTTTTATTTTTAAAAGTAATTACTTTTAATTACTTAGTAATTCATTTTTAATGACAGTAAATAATTATAGATTATTTACTGATTATAAATGATAGATTTGAAAATAATTTATTAGGATGCACACTAATATATATATATATATATAACATATATATAACATATATAACATATACATCAACATTTTTAATGATGCATAAGCTGGTTTCAACAGTTAACTAAACCTCACAGCCACAGTCTGTGTCTTAATAATAATGCTTATAGATAGAAAATGCGTTTAAGCTGATTTTAAGACTCAGCTCTTTTTTTATTGTGGTGGCAATAAAAATGCTGAGCGCAGTTAAAAAAGCCGTGTGTGGAGCACAACTACATGCTTTATACTTTACCACGCAAACACATTTGAAGCATTTGTTTAAAAGAGAAACCATTATTCAGTGAGCAAGTCTGTTTTTCAACAGTGATTACTGCCACCCTTATCTCAGCGGCCATAAGGGACCAGAGCAGTTTATTCTCCAGATACATGGTGCTATTCCCCATCATGTATCTTTATAAGGAAGGAAGTTTAGCCATCCAACAGGCTGGGAAAACCATGAGCACCAAAATTACAGTCTATAATGTGCCCTGTGGTCAAAGGAGGTTGAGATTCTTTATGCTAACCGTGTTGCACATTCTTAAACAAGAATGTTTTTATTTAAAACATTAAAAATAAAGGTTTAATCAAAACTATTAAAGCTCCTGCTTAGGTTAGCATAAGTGGTCAAGCAGATGTTAATAAATTTAGGTAGATTTGGAGGAGCTGTATTACATTTATCCAGTACCTAGCTAATTATCATTTTCATTAGTCTTTAGTTTGTTCCCATGATAACATATTTCAGAGTTCTTCTTATAGTTATGATTAGTTTCACCTGTTTGTTGTTTATTTTTCCTTGTATATATACTGTCTGGTTTTGTTCAGTTACTTGTTTGTCCTTGTCTTTGATTAGATGTATGTTACAGTGCTGCTTGTTTGTTTTTGAAGGGTTTATTATTAAAAGTATGTTTTTAAGATTATGTTCCTGTTTCTTTGGACTACTCCTACTTATCATTTGATGCATGCAAATAGTTATTTTTTGTTTGGATGGATATTCCTAGAAACGCACTGTAGGGTTTGTATGAAATTTAGAAAATAACATTTTGGAGATGTATGAAGATTTGCTATGGAATTGTATTATTATTACAAAAACAAGAATTTAAGGTTTTATAAATAAGAAACAACACAACAAAGATCAGTTCAGCAAATCAATCAGATCAGTCAGACCATGGTTCAGACCACTGAAAACTATAGTGGACAACATCAGAGGATTAATTTTGTGACTTATTATACAGTATCTGCTAAATTTTTTATATAGTTAGAAATGCGACACACATGTAACTCTTTTTACAGAGCTTGACCAAGAGCATTTTCCTGTTTGATTTGTTTGTCCGGGCTGAATTACATTGTCAGACAGATGATCAGGGACTTGGTGTCATTTACCCCTTTAATGTTGTAATGGCTTTCAAAACCAGAAACCAAAGAGATTTGGCAGTGCTGCTGATGTGTACAGAGAACTTCTGACCTCTAATGGTTCTCTGTGTCTGGATAAAAACAAAAACTATATTTCAATCAGAGCTTGACATGGTGCAGTTAACAGTGATTTATGGTGTTTTATGTGAAGGTGGTACTTCCATTTGACAGAACTATATTGTGTTTTTGTTTTCCTTGATTTAGATTATTGACTTCAGCCATGTAATTGTTTATCTAGTACAAAAAGGAGACAGTAGGAGACAGTGTGTCATTTTGGCTGACAGGTATAATACAAACTAAAATTAGCTAAAATCTACTCAGAGGTAATCTGGCCTTTCTCCAGAAACAGTAAACACTGAATTTTGTAACTTAATTAGATCACATGTAAAATTTAATTTACAACTTCTGCTACTATTGGCAGTATAAGACTTCCAAATATATCCACTCAACTTTTGTCCAAGCTGTGTTTTAGGTTGTAAGAGTTGTCTGAGGTCCTGACATTTTTAAGTGCTCAGTCTTAAGCCTATTTAAAAAGCATTTAACAAAAACTAAATTGTTTGAGGTGAAGATTGAATCTACAACCTTGATGTATATAAATACTGTAGCATGTCCTTGCTGATAGCATCACTGAGGTTTAATAACGTCTTCAGCATAAATCAGCTTGAAATCAATATTACCATTTTAAGTCTTTATTTCCTGAAAATACAAATATTATTTATGTTTATTTTGTTCCTGCTCATTTTTACATGACTACACATGTCCAGTGATGCCTTTAGATTAAGATGTTTCACACTGAAGATACAGTGTATGAAATGCAGGCATTTACTACACCACAAACTTTGTCATCTGCTGTAGCTGGGGGGTGGTGACATTTATGTAATAAGGCATGTGGACATGTTGGCCTTTTGAATCTGACATTTATCTAATATATCTAGTTGTGATGAGTGAACTAGGATTGAAGATGACAAAATGAAGTGTAGAGGTACATTTGTTATATGTAAACTGAGGTTACAACAGAAAGCTTCTGGGCCTTTCAGCTCTGTCGGGAAAATGATAAATGGTCATTTAAGGAAATATGTGTATAAAAGAGTACAAAAAAACAAACAATCATAAAACTCTGGTCAAGCTCATATATCTAAAATATTATTACATCAGCATTATGAATTATAGCTGCTGCTGAGGCCCTAATGCTCCCAATGGCAACTGGACTATAATAGGTCAAAAATTAAAATTCAATTTAATACATTCCAATGTCATTACCTACACATGGTCATTCTTATTATATACAGTAGTTAAACACTGTGCTATATTTACACATTTGTAAGGAAATTAATAGGATGGAAAAGAAGTGAAGGATTGGAAGTTACCTTACCTGAGAGTGTCAGCTTAAAGGTAGTTTTTTGACAATATTTTGGGATGATCATACTGATGTTAGTATTGTAAAATTACATGTTTGTCAGAATTATTTTGGCAGACTTTTAAATTGTAAAGATGGCAAATATTTTTTGACTGGTATTAAAAATAGCAGCACAAACGACACTCTAAACCATTTAAAATATGAATATCTGGTAGTATTACAATATCTACAGTAAATAATACAGTCATTGAAATGAGACACGTCGTTAAGTGAATCATAGACATCAAAAAACACTTTGTGCAGAGGGAAAGATCCAGACAGATTCTCGGCACTGAACTGGTCTGTTGGGTAAAACTAAGCACAGTTGTAAATAATGGTATAGTTTATCATAAAGAGAATTGCCATTCAGAGAAGAGCTGGGCAAGTTCACTATAATAACGAAGATGAATGTACATTTTTTAATGGGATGCAGACTCAAACACAGTTGGATGCATTAATAGTGACCTTAATGACAAATATGCAGATAAACAAGTGAACAGAGAAATGGTGTATTATGGATACAGCAATTGATCTGAATGTCTTTTCAGATGGAGACTGGATAGAGGCAGAAATTTAACAGTGATGACAGTAAATGGGCAGATAAGCATAATATTCACAGGAGAACAACACAGGAGACATGATGGATGGGGAGACGTGGACAGAAACTTATAGGTATTTCATGGTAGCATATAGGAATGGAGGTATGCGGCCACTGAGACCAGACAGTGAATGCAGGCTAGCTGTGTGGTAGCAGGTCGCTTGGTTGTCTTGCTTACTGGAAGACTGCTGACATTTAACTAGGTTTAGGGTTTTGTAAATTGTTCATATTGCTTTGATCTAACTACAGTCTTGATTAGGTCATTATCTCCTCTACATACAGATAATACCTAACTACAGTCTTAAAGACTTTACTGTTTCACTATTTTTATCTCCCAATCTCTTTATTATGCAATGTTCGGATATTTTATGATGTTTTTGTAATTATATATTATACTACTGTTCTAAAAAGTTCCATCTCCAAAAGGGCCATCTCCATGTAAGCTGCAATGGCATCTTTCTTTATATGACACCTATCATCTATCCTGTAATATATATACATATATAAATATATATTTATATTAAAATATTTAATATTTATAAAAATATTTATATATTACTCCAGTGAAGGAATGCATATTGATCGGTTGGGCTGAGAGCTTGACAGATCTATTGACAGTGATTGGTGACAGTAAACAGCATGCCAAACGGGGGTGCTGATTAAATAATTACCTTTCTCTATTTGTAAAGCTGAAATGGCTTGGAAAGATAAACATTTTGGCATTACCCATGCTCACATTTCACTGTATATTATCCTCCTCTGCAGGATCATGCGCTCCCTGCCTGAACAAATATTGTTTAGACTGACATCCAAAACTAAAAGAATGCCTCATCAGTTTGACTGTAAGCCAAAACAGGTCACCAGCTGCATCTAATACTGATTAAATAACAAGATTTAATTGGCTCAAATATTTCTTGTTATTACCTTTATTTATGTAATGCAAAAATATCCAACTATTTACAATCTGGCTCCAATTTATAGAATCACTTTAATGAGTCAATGCAAATTAAAAACATTTACAAGAATTCACTGTTATTACAGCAATAAAGAAGGTCTTTAAATAATCTTGCATCCACACGCGCTATCTCAGCCAGCAGAATAAAACGATTAGTGCAATCATTTGTGTCACTGAAAATGCTTAAATGAATGGAAAGTAAATTCATCGAAGATAAAGGCCTGAAGAAATATTGAAAGGACAGAAAATGAGTTTGGGAAAGGGGTTGAAGGGGTTGTTGAGCGACACAAATGGAAAGTTGTGGGAAGAAAAGTGCATAAATGAGTATTGTGCTTTCAGACGTCCTTCAAGGAAGGTCAGCCATCCACTTTGTTCAAACTTTTTCCCATAAGGCACGCAAACACCGTCATCACCATCTTGGGTTTGACTTCCACAAGGTCATCGGGCAGGGCGTACACCTTAGCTCCAATTTTTCGTGCCACAGAGATGGCGTATCTGTGAGTGGAAGACACAGATATGGAGAAGGTTGTCAGTAGTGTCAGTAGTGAGACAAAAGGCAATTTGGCGTCAGATGTGTATCAGGATAATTTATGAGGAGCGGTGGGGGAACTTACTTTGCATTGTTTAGCTTGTCCTCTGCGCTCATGTCTCCAGTTTTCACCATCTCATATTTGATGGCTTTAGGCACGATGGCGTCAATCAGATGGATCACTGGCAAGCTGGTGCTGATTGATTTGTCCTAAAATGATAGATTGTACAATGTTTGGAGGAAATTTGCATTCACTTTGCATATTTCTTATAAATATAACAATGTTCATTTATTTATTGCAGGATCTTTAACCTTTTCAAGCCAAAACCACTTTGAAAAACTAAATAAATTTGAGAATTTTAATATTATTAATATTTAATATTATAATAATGTGTATGGGTGTCATACTGTATTAATACATTTACATATTTTGTTTTGATGATTGTATTGCCAAGTTATTAAGTAATCAATGTTTATTATTATACAAAGTAATAAATACTTTTATCATTTTAGTTATTCACTTTGGTTAAGCTATTTCATTTAACATTGGGTTTTGGTATTAATTTTTTGTTACAGTAGTTTAAGAGTCCCTGATGAATAAAGTCCTATGAAAGTCCTAATGCTCTTCCGTTTTAAGCAGGTTTCCCTTTTTAAAAACTCTTATTGCATATATTACATTGTCATTTGATGCACAATGAATGTGTTTGAACCGCATTAAAGAAATACTTGCAAGGCATTGTGTGTTATTTATGAAACAAAAGCAGAACGAATTCTGGCCTTTATTATTTATAAGTACTTTTAAATTTGTAAAATGTAACCTAAATACAACATTTTAAAAAGAATAACGTTTACACTGGAATTAGTTCTTCTTATGTCTTATGAATAAGATTATTTAGGTGTAGGATGGCAGTCTGGTTCACTCACTTTGAAGCTATTAATGTACGAGTCTTTACGGCCTTGTTTTAGTGTGTCGTTCACCCAGTTGATAATGATTTGGTCACTGACTATTTCTCCTTCACCAATTTCAGATAAGACCTTGAGTGTGTATCTGCAGGAGAAATGATATTTGAAGGAAACAGTACATTTGCCATTTACAATATACCACACAACAAACTGTGTCAAATGACTAGTAGTCAGCTAGATTATTTGCCTAGAAAAGAATAGTAATTCTGAAACGTACCTTCTCATTAGTTGCCAGACCAGTGCAAGAGTGTGCATGGGACTTCCCTCATTGATATTCTCTCCTCCAATTCCTACTAAGGAGAACTTTGCTTCCTTTTTACCCAGCTCAACTGCATAATTACAATTCTCAAGCTACAAAACAAACATATGTCAGACAAATTAACATTGCGTGTATAATCCAATGCTGAAAACAGCAGTACTTCATACATAAATGTCATTTTTGACGAATATCGTGCACATTTTAAATTCCGAGCTGAGCTAGTTTGTGCCCTGAGGCGGCCCTGCGTAAATCATTTCAGCGGGGTTAAAGATTCATGTCTCACTGCAGTGGTATTTAATTTGCTGTCAGAAACAAATTTATTTTTGTATTGTTATATTTTTGACTGACTGCTGGTGTAATAGTAGTAAATTGTTAAAATTACTTATAAGTAACATGGTTCTTTCATCTTACCTACCAGTTAAGCAACAAGAACACATTTTTATAATGTATACATTCTATATAAAGCAGAGTATGTTCGAACCATTTTCATGTTGGAACCCAGTATGGGATAGGGTGGTTTGTTGACTTTAGCCCAGTTCACAGGCACCTGGATCCTCTCATATAACTGAAGAATGATCAGACCATCATGCAGATCACTGGAGAGGAACAAGTTCATAAGGATCAAAGTTATCATCTTATCAATCTTGCCAGTATTGTGCGCATGTCAAGGCATCAAGAGAAATGTGTTCATTACTGCACTACTGCTGTGCTGGCAAGTTTTGTGTTGCCATAACAAATCACAAACCATAACACAGTGTCAGATCTGTAGCCTTTCAGTTAGCAGGTTAAACCAGACATTTTGTGCAGTGAATCTCTGTGCTCTGAAACATTTGGGCACCCTATGAGATTAACCTTCCCTTAAATATAATGAATTAGAATTAACTGTTTTTTCATTTTCTACTGGGTCTGGAATGTTCCGGGTGTTGCTAAGGTGGCTGGATGCTTTCTGCTCCAAGTCTCTATGATGCTGCATGAAAGGTTCCTCTTTCAAAAAAATGTCACAAGACTATTTGCATAATTTACATAATTTACTTGATTATGAACATGATTTTAATTATAATAAGTATATCATAAAGTGTTTTATTTTGCTTTTTACACATTTAAAATAAGACATGGTATAATTGTTTACATTTATTCATTTTGCATATAAATGCTAAAAAATGTATTTTATACAAATAAAGCTCTTACAATATATGTTCTGCTGTTGACTACACTGCTATCATTTAAACATTTGTGCTTTCAGCCTCTGATAACTGCCAACTTTTGTGTTCCTTATCCTTCAACGATGCTACAGAATAAAATTATATCACATACCAAACAAAAGGCTGTTTGGTATGTGATATATCACATACCAAACAAAAGACATTACCTGTACAAGTGATTGACATATGGAGATACACCCAGTGAGTTCATCCAGTTTCTGAATGTTCTGTCTTCTCTTGTTTCCCCTGCAGACAAGAGACACATACAAATGCTTGTTTTTATGGACTTTGTTACATTAACTAATTTGTAAAGCCAAAGCCGAGTTGAGTAGAAACATCAAATAATCAGATTAACAGAAATGAAGCGATACAGAGACAGTAAGATTAACATAAACCCAATCACCCTCAGTTACTGATGTGACGTGACATATTCACATATATAATTCTGTGTCAGCCACCGCCCCCTGTTGGTTACTGTAAACATTACAGCGGCCATTAAAAGCATGTTTTGCAAATGCTCTTCACATGAACCGTTCAGCCATTAGGAATGCATTATTAATACTTAAATGGACTTAGTTTCCCTTAATTAAACAACTACATCTGGTTTATAATCCAGATTCCAGATATCAACCAAAGATAATTCAGCATCATTTATTACAGTCACTCAACAAACACTGTTATTACATTTCACATAGTTCCACATTGAATACATATAACTTATTCTGCAGCATACTTTAAGCTAAAATAATACTCAGATCAAATAATGCAGCTCACCCTCAATAGTGTAATCAATGCCGTTGCTGGTGGGTTTGTTCAGGGTGGGGTACATGTTGAAAAGATTAGCCACAAAGGCCATATTGAGCTTATGGTTTCCTGCAACAACATCCTGAGGAGTGACAAACTGTCTGCAGTCTAGACGAGCCGCCTGCTGCAGCATCAGCTCTGCTCGCATTTCATCGTCACGCTCCTGAACGACAGAGTTATTAAATCCAAACAGCATTGCCTAAAAGCTGAATCATTGAAAGCATTGCTCTTAAACAGATGTAGACTGGTAGACACTGCAGTATGCTACATCATCACCTGTCACCATGTGACTAATGAACACTCTGTGCACAACAATAATATGATGTATGAGCACAACTCCACAAACATTACACTCTGAATCTCTTTCATATTTCATTCATAAACCTGAGAAATATACTGTGAATGCAAGATTTTATACTGTTGTGTTGGCTTTTCATATAAAGGTTATTTTAAAGGTTACTATAAGTTTCTTTTCAAGAGATATTTACAAATTAATATACTGATTCTGGGAAAACATGCATACATGAGGTTATGAATTCATCATAAGTGAGTCTGTTTGATCATGCAAAATTCTGCTATGGAGTAGAGATATGTTGCCATGGCAACACCACACAGTTTTTTTAATGTTATGAAAACACATTAGCACTGTGGGTTTGAGCAGCAGAAATAATGATTCTTGACTTACAAAGAAAACATACTGATTCAAATTTAAAAAACAAATTCAAACTTGCCAATATACATCAAAAACTGTTTTCAGTGATATCACATGTCTTTGAGGCGCTGTGTATCCATTTGTCTCATGCTCACACCCACTTTGTTGTTTTAGCAATCAGTCTTCCCAAGACGACCTTCTTCCTTATCTGCACTGAGTCATCTCATTACACACCCTGACACCAGAAGCCAATCAGCAGGTTCACTTCCTCAGTGGAAGAGACAGACTATTGGCCAAACCTTAAGACTGACTTACATTTAACCCAGACATGTCAATGTCAATCCTCATCTCATCATCGCCCCCTCCTTTTGGTGAGATCTGATCCAGCAAGTGAAAATACGCCCTGGAGTCCTGAAAGTAGAATTAAGTTGATTTTAACTTACATGCACACAGGATAACTTAATGAATCTTATTTGTAAGCGTGTGAATCTTTAAAGGTTGTTTATAGCATTAAACATTTATACAACATTAAACGTTTGGCAATTTTATGATTAAAATGATGGCTATTTCATAGACTTGATATTGTCTTTTCCATATACTTTTCTTTGATTTTGCTTTTGCTCCAATGATAGAACTTTATTCTTCATTCATGTCTTTCAGGTAATAATTTTACACTTTTTGTACCTTGCTGTACTGTGATTAATGTAGAACGGATTGGACATGTACCTTGATATCATCACTGAAGTTTTTGATTGGTTGCCAGCCAGCAGCTTTGAGATGATAGTTGACCCACCGCAGCAGAAGGTCCTCGGGGGACATTGACATCAGGTGGTCCAGCTCTTCGGACTCATCCAGCAAAGCAATTAGAGCTACACACACAAATGCATAGACACGTGTTAAATAAACCATTTAAAAGGCACAAATTACTTGTACACTCCTGCTTGGTGCCAATTATCACACCAATTATCAATGGTGCCAATTATCACTCTCATTGAGTACTAAAATCAATGCAGACTATTACTGGTGGGAAAGGACCTTCATTGCGGGAGATCTCAATGTCAGCAAAGAGGCCAATTTTGATGATTTGCCAGAGGAGTCCGAGCACCAGGTGAGGAGTCCCTGCCTTTAGGTCCTGAGCATCAATGTTGACCACAGTGCAGCCGATAGCTGAGGCTGAATTAAGAGCCAACACCAAATTCTCCTGCATTAAAAATGAGTGCAGTTGAGCAAAAGATGCATCATGCATTTATTTATTGCCAAAATGTTTAAATCTCTAATCACAGTTTTAAGCAGTAATGTCTACAAATGCCTTATTGCTAAGTAAAGGTGACATGTTTTTATCAGTTATGGTTACCCATAACTGAAATGGGACTTCTGCATTTTACTGCATTGCAGTGCCCGGGGAACAATCTGGGGTCAGGTGCCTCGCTCAAGGGCACATCAGGTGCTACCTGGAATTGAACCAGCAAGTTGCTGATCAGAAGCCTGACTCACTAACTCACTAGACCACAACTGCCCCACAAAGCCAGTTAGCAAAAGCTAGTTAGCAAGAGCTAGTTAGCATCATTTTTTGAAAAATATTAACAACAAGAGAACATGGCTGGAATGCCAAATGGACCAATTACCAATCAGAAACAGAACTGCATCGTTTCATAATACAATAAACAGAAACACAAAACAGAAACTTCAAAAACTTTGAGGGTAAGAGCATAAAAAGGGCAAAGACCATTAAGAGAGATTTTTTAAGATCTAGACATGGATGTTATCTCTTTGTTAAATATTTCAAAAGCGAGAGTGCTTACAGTCATGGTGAATGGAGTGAGTTTCTTTGTGTTAATGACACGCTCATCTATAGTGTCTGCCTGAGAGAGGTTTATCATTTTACTGCAAAAGAAGACCAAAAGGTTGTTAAACATGGACTCTCATTCATCAGTAACTCAGTAAATAATTCACATGATAAACAAAAACACTTCAGGGAGGAGCTACATGCAGAGAAGCATAACTGCTCTTTTATTACCATAGCAAAATTCCATCTTTAACAGATTTGAACAGACTGTCTGTCTCCGGGTCCATTGGGATGAGATGTTTGCAGTCTGGGTCATTTGCCAAGGCTTTATTGATCCAGTTCACGAAAGCAACTTTTTCTTCATCTGAGAATCATTTGAAAGGCAAAACATTAGACATTTGGCCTACAAGCATCAAAGTTCATTGATTACCTTTAAATTTCACTTTAAGCAATTAAAACTGTGTCTGTTTCTAGTGTAGCAGTGAAACATCACACAAATTATAACAGGAATTGCTTAAAAGCAAGCTTTTATATTCTTGTATATATCAAAAAGTATCTTTATGTGATACTATTTTTAATAAGCCATAGATGGGGCATAATTGTTTCTATACATATAATATAGAAACAAGTATGTCTAATTTTTAGAATTCCTGACATTGGAATACATAATAACTTATAAATAACATATTTCTGAATGAACTTAACAATATCTGTGAATGAAATAGGATAACTCATGTGACAATATGTCCAAAAATGAAGTGGACATATTCATATCTAGAAGTGGAGTTTTGGCATGTCAGCCCACAAGGAAAGTCAATGGAATTTTGATGAAACATCCTGACCTGAGTATGAGTGCTGTGTTCCTTCACTTGAGATTTTTGATGTTCCACCAAAGGATCGAATCCCATCCCGCCTGGAGATGGACTTGCGAAATGTCTCTCTCACTTCTTTACTTCTTAGCTCCTGGTATATCTGAAAATAAGGTGAGGTTATCTTTTTAAAATATGAGTAGATGCTAGGTGAGTAGTTGATGAGGTGCAGCTGTGGTATTTTTAAAGTGAAATGACATGCTGGCCGAGTATGTTGACCCATACTCTGCATATAACAAAGATTTTTAACAACATTTTAAATTTAGGTCTATTCCTGACAAAAATATTTTTAATAACACTTGCAAAAGTGAAATATATAGTTCATGAGTTATAATTATTTTTGTGTTTGTTTGACAGTTTAAAGTCCCTTGTCTGATTTTTTCTTTTTGTCTGTATCACTCCTTTAAGATCAAATTAAGATCACAGTCTTGCACTGAGATAATGAACAGTAACAATTGGACGAACCGCAACAAACTCTTCGAAGCTGATCTTCTCATCCTTGTTGGTATCTCCAGCGATAAATTTCTCCACAATCTCCCGTACCTTGTACCCTGGTAAATGAAAGCTAGCCTCCCGGAAGAGCTCCTGAAGCTCAAAATCACTTACGTAGCCACTGTTATCTATATCTAGGATAAAAGACGTTTTAATTAAAAAACTTTATAGCAGCAAAGTTGAATCATCTTTGCAAGAGACCTTTGAAACCAGACCTCTCCTGTAACTTTAAAACAGTATTATTTGCACAAAACATTATCTTATGGGATGACAATCAGCTATAAAAACAGACATTTACAGTATGCATTCATCACTTACTTTAACTGTGGTAATGTTTGACACCTCACAACCACCAAGTCAGCTGATTCAACCGTATTTCACATACTCAGATACATAATTCACTAAAACAGAAGTGAGAGGAACCTTTTAAAGTACTGACCAATTTTGTTAAAAGCTTCCCTCAGGTCTTCTAGGTCCTCTCGAGAGATCTGTGTAACATTATTCTCCATGCTGACCTCCTCACTGCTGTTCTCACCAGGCGAAGGACCTGTCATAAAGGTCAACAAAGAGAGACTGTCTTTTAAAAGCATCATTGTATCTCTTGCATGATAAGCAAACTGTTATATCTACAGTTACTCTACAGTAACTGTACTCTACAGTTAGAAACACTTGAACACAGCTGGGTAGTTGAACTGAAACACTTTAGTAAGGTTGACATTGTCCGGTGTTACATGCTTTTTCACATGGATTTTTGTAATATTACTTAGCAATTATACTACTTATCATACATTACTTAGCAAGAGACTTTTGTACATTTAGAACAACATTTCACAAACATTTAAAGGTCAAAATGCAGCATATTTTGATAAAATAAGACTTCAAAATCAAAATTACATAAATGTTAATGTTTGTATGTAGCTGTAGATGAAAACAGTACCTCTGTCCTTAACCTCTTCTGCAAAGCTCATCAGTAATGCAAAAAATGATGCAGATATTTCAAATAAATGTGTTAAAGTATTAGCTATCCTCTCCCACAGTGCGTGCAAAGCTTAGGTGCTCATAAAGACAGTTGCAAGACAAGTTAAAGACCTTTGGTCTGTTTAGTGTCTATTAAAGGCGGGGAACTCATACAGAGAGAGCTCTGGAGTTAACGTTTAACACCCAACCCAATGCTGTGTCAGCTGAACCTCTTATGTCATTCACTACTTACTTACATTAGAACCTCAGTAACACTAACTGCACTAACTAAGCTGTGACATGCGAGTATACTTTATACTCTAGATCACTTACTTGACACTTAAATTCGTAACCTAGCAAAACCGTTTCAGTATCAAAGCTCAAATTGTGAGTTTAGTTTGGAAGGTGACTGCAAAACCAGAACTTTATATACTAAATTAAGCGTTTACAGGGTCAGGGCGACTTATCTGACCTATTTTATTATTATTGTATTTTATTTATTAATTATTGACTTGATTAATTATTTAATCATTCACCTGTTGTATGATTTCTACATGTTAAACACACAAATTACACTGATATGCCGATAAACACTAAGGATTTGGTTAGGTAAGGTAAAATGAGCTGTTTAATTGTTGTTAGAACTATAAAATAATAAAGTGAAAGTAACATGCATTTAACCCATGAGGAGTTAACACACACACAGCAATTTGTGAACATACAAACAGGGGGCAGCACTACAGTTCCCAGGGAGCAACTGAGAGAAAGATGTCTTGCTCAGGAGTGGCTTAATTATTTCCTGCTGTTAGTGGGAATCAAACCTTCAATCTTTGGGTTATGCTCAGACCATTAGGCCACAATTGCCCATGATAACACCACAATAATAGAAGTCACACTCTACCTGAACAGCACAATAACTTATAATAGCCTCCTACCTCATCATAAAATCTTATCAGATTGTTCACTGGATGATGGTGAAAATATAATCATCACCTATAAAGCAGAATAATGAGGTGGAAAATAATATTCTGAATCATGTATGCTATTTTACTTTTCTTGAACTTGCCAGAGATTGAACTTCAAGACAGAAATTTGACAGCAGACCTTCATGCTTTTAAGGATGTGCCTACATAATACGTCACCACATAGTAAACCTTAATCTCCAGATGGAACCACAATAATTACCAAAATATTCAAAGTGTAATGAAAAAAAGAATTATACACAAAGACAATCATAATCCATAAAATTGCTGAGATATGCATAAAATGCAGTCATCATGTTGTTAAAATAATTTCAGAAGTAGATGAACATAAACAGTAAGATCAAACGCGCCATGGAATAAGAAACATGCAGAAAAGTAATACAATTTTAGGAAAACAACTGAATGAATCCCTCTAGGTGAATCTAATTAAAAATCCAACACAGTAAAATGCTGACACTAGAAGTAACTCTATAAGTACACAGTAGCAACCTTACCACCCATAAAACTCCTCACTTCCTTTTAATCAAGGGATCCAGGCAACAGTGTGCTAAAACATCATAAATCCATGCCAAAGAAACAATGTAGACATTAATCTCCTTCAACAGGTGAAAGGTCCTTCTGAAATATTCTGGATGAACAAACTGGTCACAAACCAACAGGAAGAACAAACAGGTAGCGAATCAATAGTTTCACGGCCCAAGACTATTTAACTGATACCCAACACGGATCTCACTCCTTTAAGAGACTCACCAGCCTGTGGGTTGACATCTGCATTATTGATAGCCTTGAAAAAAGGATCAGTTACCATGTCATCCAGGCCCTCACGACAGAAAGGTTACATACTACACCTATAATTCCTTTCACTTTAATGCAATCTTACTTTAGTGGGCAGAGGGCCAAAGGGACTGTGCATGTTACAGGGGTTATCCTGGTTGCTTTCTGACAGAGGTAATACAGTTTATGTTGCTAGTAACTGACATGAGAGATTGAGCTATGTATCTAAAAGAGACAACAATCAGACAGTGGCAGAGTGGCAGAGGTAATGTATTGTTTAAAATAAATGTAATCTTTAATTTTACACTGTTGAAACAGAGCTTAATAGATTCATAGACATTGTAGCACAAATAAAGGTAAATTAGCACACTTTCTAACTTAAGATGACTGCAAAAAGTGGCCCAAAATTGCCTGAATTCATCCTTATGACATAACACATAGCACAAGAACATAAAGCAAGCCTGTACTGTCCTGACTTATCAGCTGGACTATAATCAATATTGTTTGTATGATAGAAATGTTCCTCTGCATCATATCAGATTACAGTATTACTGTAGTACTTTGCGAGTACACATATAAAAAGGATTTTAAAATGGACTTTGGTCACACATAGTTAAGTAGAGGTACTGTTACATTAATACATCAGGCAACAAAACCCTTTGAATTACAAACCAAAACAGAACCCACCTCACCTTTATTGGTGTTTTTTGGTCGTTTAGTCCACAAAAATAGCCCATTTCTCTGGAGTTCTCTTGTCATTAGTGCCATGAATCCCTCTTCTCATGCAGAATAACAGATCTGCAACTCACGTGAAGGGATAACATTATCATCATTATCATCAGGGATGTGCTAATGATGCATCTAAAGAGATCAGGATAAAGAAAGACTGATAAATGATATGAAAACTACATCACCTATATTTCTTCTGCTCATGAACTTTCCCACACATGCAATGCAAGTTTTACTGAGTGGGTCAAAACAATGACCAGCTGAGCTCATGCATCACAGTGTGGCAGAACTCCAGCCTAATGCGGAACTGGATTGGTCCATGTATTATCCCAATTACCCTTTAGACAATGTTTCTCTCTATCCCTTCTGGAGCTCTGGTGCTGATGAGAAAAAGGAATATGTATGTATCATTCATTGACAAGAATTTGTTATTGATGAGAATTTGTTTTTGTGGGGTGTTTAAATGTTGATAATGAAAAGGCAACACTGAGCTGTAAAAGAGAGAGAGAGAGAGAGAGAGAGAGAGAAAGAAAGAAACAGGGAGAGAAAGAGAGAGAGAGAGAGAGAGAGAAAGAGAAACAGCAGGGGGCAGTAACTACAAAGAATCGTTACCAAAACAGGCGCTGGGAGTGTAAATCAACTATATGTAATTGTTGAGTTAAAAGAAAAAACTGTAATTACATTACGAAAATGAATTTATTTTACATTTTATATCATTTTATACTTGACTACTTGACTATACTTCATGATACGAATGATTTTAAAACATCTTATTAACTGTAACGTGTTAAATCTTGTTACAAACGCACGACATCTATACAGATTTTTGACACAATTCTTAACAAAATTAATGAAGTAATGACGGAGAGAAAAAATGTATGAGAAACGAGACAAATTATAAATATATACACTTAGTCTTAGATTCTTAAAAATAATCCGAGATTATGCAGAAAGGTTATGCATAAAGCAACATATGCCTCCAAATTATACTGAGAATATTACAGGTTACTTCTGACACAAAGCAGCAGAAAGATCATGTTGCTATGTAACCATTAACGGGCTGATCGGCCAGTGATATTTGACAAACGTAGTTTCGAACCAATAGCGTCGTTAGTAAAACCCTTCGACGCTCCATTATTCACCAATCGGCGAATAGAGGAGGAGAAGCTTGAGTCCTTCTGCTCCAGTTGAATTCGTGCTGTATCAATTAGTTACGGCGTACGCCTGGACAACAGATCAGAGGCTGGGTACCACTTTGATGGGGATGCTTCGTTTCACTACGGATATATAATATGAATATTTAAATACCTTTGGTTTTGAACTTAAAGGAACGTGCATGCACGCATTTCGCCATTTTATCACAGCCTGTGGCCTGGACCCACGTATCACTCCAGTGTTTCTTTACTACGGCTGCGTCGGATGGATCTGCAGACGATTTCTATCGGTAAGCAAATCTAGAAGTGCTTTATACCGATTTCATGCGCAATTATACTATGAAAGGCATCCGTTGTCTTGCACCCGAATGAAACCCTGCGCATTGCAGTGCGGTTTGTTTTTATCCCCTCATCTCCCACGCATCTCCGTATCGATAATCGATTACATGGACTTGGGGCAGATGTCACGCTTTCTTCTATGCTATCAACACTATATGTGATACAGTGTAGCTAGATTTGGGACATCATTGGCTCTCCTGTGTCATAAATGAAAAACAAACCCTACCCTCTAAAATTTACACCACCATGGGAAAAGAATGCTGGTTTTGGAAGGAAACACAAGCCTTGCACAAGAAACCACACCAAAATAATTGCCAACCCCGGCATTGTCATGAAAGTGCTACGCCGGAAGAAGATAATCATGTTTCTTGCATATTTTTTGCTGGTGGCTTTGACCATGTTGAATCTGGCTAATTATAAATGGACCAAAGAGCCTCAGCAATGCAACCAGATAATGCAGGGAATGAACTTCCAAAGCAGGTCAGATGTCCGTTTCCTTTACAAAGCCCCACAGGTGAGAAAACGGCAGCTTGTGTACGTGTTGACCACTTGGAGATCCGGGTCTTCGTTTTTTGGGGAGCTCTTCAACCAAAACCCAGATGTGTTTTTCTTGTATGAACCAATGTGGCATATTTGGCAAAAGCTGTACCCTGGGGATGCAGTGTCCCTCCAAGGAGCAGGCAGGGACATGCTCAGCTCTCTTTACAGATGTGATTTCTCTGTTTATCAGCTGTACAACAGCCCTGGCGGAAAGAACATAACCTCTCTAGGACTGTTTGGTGCCACACTTAATAAGGTCATCTGCTCTTACCCCCTTTGTGCATCCCACAGGAAAGATGTCGTGGGAATGGTGGACGATAAAGTTTGTAAAAAATGTCCCCCACAGAACCTCCAAGTTCTGGAGGAAGAATGTTTAAAATATAACACAATAGTTATAAAAGGAGTTCGTATTTTGGATATAAATGTTTTGGGCCCCCTAATGGAGGACCCCTCTCTAAATTTAAAAGTAATTCACTTAGTTCGAGACCCAAGGGCAGTGGCCAACTCCAGGATTAAATCTAGACATGGACTGATTCGAGAAAATTTGCAAGTTGTACGCAGCAGGGACCCCAAGCTTCGTCGTGTGCCATTTGTGGATTCAAATCATAAAGTGAACAAAAAAGATGGTTCAGACTATCACTCCATAGGAGCAATGGAGGTTATCTGTGAACGGATGTCCAGAACTCTGCAAACTGCCCTGCACCCTCCCAGCTGGTTCAAGGGAAAATACATGACAGTTCGTTACGAGGACTTAGTGGAAAACCCCATTAAAACTGTTCGGAATGTTTATCGCTTCATTAATCTTTCAGCCAATCATGACATTGAGATCTTTGCCATGAACATGACGACTGGAACAAGCAGCTCCACTAAACCGTTCATCGTATCGTCCAGAAATGCAACACAAGCGGCTAGTGCCTGGAGAACTGTGCTTAACTACCAGCAGATCAGACAGGTGGAGGAGTATTGCCAGCATGCAATGTCTCTCCTAGGGTACCTGCGTGTTCGCTCAGCCGGGGACGCCAAGGATTTGAGCAAATCCCTATTGACAGTGCCCAAAATATAAACATTGCCAAAGACATTTAATTGAAATCCTTGTATTTTGCATTTGTGCTGATAGCAGCCTGGTACTCTAAACAAACAGTTATTTATGTTCAGTGCTTAATGGCTCAGTGGAATGTATCTGTTTGCATCATACTGTACACAGCCAGTTGAGAGCAGAATATTGTCTGTGCATCACTAGATGTTTGACCAAACGACAGAAAACAATACCATGTTTATGATGTGTCATTAACCATTAAAGCTACAGCAAGATATTTATTTAAATTTTAAAAAAAATAAAATTTTTTGTTTTGTGTTGGCTGTATTCACAGTTATACAAGCTGAAATTGATTGTTACTTAGAACTGGGATACATACCTAAAAAGCAATTATTACATTATTAATTTGATCAAGGGCAAGATTTGATGGCACTTGTTTCCTGGCTTTGTTTTTTGAGTTAACACCCTTCTTAACTGCATGTTAATACCACAGTGGCTGCATTAAGAACCAGCTTCCAGCTGAATGCTTTTCCTTTCATCTTGCTCCACGGATACTATATGACAGGTCTGTATTTCTGTGCCTTGTGTAATGCAAATGTGCCCTACCATGCATTTGTCTACATTTCTCAATTTACATAGAAGGAAGCCATACACTTGTACAGTAATATAGACTGCAATATAGACTCCTAATGCCTGCTTTTGTTCTCTCTTGCAAATGTATGCTACATTTGCTTTCAGGTTTGCCTGGTAAGTTCAATTTCACAATATATAGCAAAATTGCAAACTCCCAATTTATTTGGAAGATTGTGAATCTAAAGACAATATAGTGACAATATATGTCTTTGTTGTATGGTATTTTGCTAGATTTACACAAAGCTGTGCAGCCAGTTTCCTGGACAACCCCATCTGCCATTGGTTGGGTAAACAGATAATTCCGGCCCAAACTCACAACTTGCATATTAAATACTAATAGCATATTATTCTATAAACTCTAAAATGTCTCTGTATATGAAGTTGGGATAGAAGTTTGTTACATTACATGTTTTTTTGTGTAAATTAGGTTATGGTTATACATAACCAGTGGAGTAATATTGTGAAACCTATTTTACATAGCCAAAACTGTCTAACATCTGTGACATTACAATGCCAGTAGCTCTGCTTATAACATGTTACCAGGGTCCAATTTAACACCAAACACCAGTTACTCGCCGGTGATGGTTTAAATTTAAATTTGACTGGCAAATATTACACAGTATCTCACATTCAGCGATTAGCTTTCAGTGATTATATTTTAAAAAAGCAAAAGGAAAGCTAAAAAAGCTTTATCTGTAAACCTTAGATAATGCACAGTAAATAAACAATTTGCATTGGCCAACAAACATTATATTTGTCATTACTTAATGCATTTGCTAATATAAATTAGTAATGTTAATAAATAGAAGCTGATAAATGGCATCTTTTTTGGCCTTTAGTAAATTGTATTGATGTGTTACAGCATGTTCACAGACAGTTAACAGTATAACATGCTAATCCCAGAAAATCAGTTTGTCTCCCAGAGTATCCGGGTGCATGAATTCTGAATTTGGGACCCTGGTGCCTCTCAGTGCGTGGTCTCTCTATTGTTGCTGTGTGTGAGAGCGATTGAGCAAGAGGCGACTGCAAGAGTACAGCCTGTTTTCCAGAAATAGCAGCTGCAGACGGTGGTGGTAGGTCGGGGTGCAGTCGGGGAAGCCCCACAGGGGTACAAATGGTGAAAGAACATCTGGGCTTGAAGATGTCTTGCTGCTCAGTCTGGGTCCTAGCAAGTACCTATGGCCTACTGCCATCTCTGTGGCCCTATCCTGTGGCTGCGTGTGGACCATACATTACAGACTAAGCGGAGGTTCCGGGTTATTACTGATGATATTATGGTCTCCAGATGAAGGTGTTTGGTTTCTATGTTTTCTTTGCTGCACTTTCAGTATTGTAAGATATCTGTCAGTTTATATGAGGGGAGTTTATTGCAAGGTTACACAGTTAAAGGTTTAAAGTTGAATTTATGCTTGTCTTGACCTTAAAATCTTATGCTAAATTACTGAAAAATACTCTTTGAGAATAAAATTAATTGTGCCTCTAGATGAATTTCTTCACAGAGGGTAATCGGGTAATGGCTAATAACGGGTAAGGAAATGATAAAGGGTGGCTACATTGAAGAAGGCAAATTAAAGATTGTTTTGATTTTAGCTTTATTGTGATTTTATTTTTTCTTTATTTGTCATACATTTTCTATTTCTATTTTACATCTGATTTTATTGTTATTTGAAACTGTAAAAAATTGTAATAAAAAAATAGTGGGTCTGTCCAAATATTTGCTTGGTATTATGCCAAAGGAGAGCCAAAAGAAGATAAACTAGGGTAAAATATATATTATTTATTTATATATAATATATAATTATATACAGTGTATTTAATAAATTAAATAAAAAGTAGTAAAGTTATAATTTAGTGGTAACAGTTTTATAATTTATAGTTTCTAATTAAAGATCTAAATACAATTTCATAAATGTCTTAATACAATTCAGTTTGTGTTAGCATGAGAAGGGTTTAAATGAATGAGGCCATGTTTCTATGTTTCTTCCTACTGGGATTTTATTAGGCTACCTAACTCTTTCTGTGATTTTTGTGATCGGAAAGATTACAGAAAGATTACGGAAAGATCTTATTGCTAACTATTTCAACATTCATTGCTAGGGCCACTGAGGTATTGCTCTGTGCAGTTGTCATGGTTACTTGTTCAATGATGCCCGTCATGCAAATAGAGCAGATGGTGGCCATGCAGACAAGGACAGCTAAAGAGATATAGTGCTTTTAGGTGGCCTGGGGGAATGAAAGCATTAAGCAGAATCTTTCCCTTCACATTGCTGCTAATTCTCAACAGGCCATATTTTTACCTCTATCATATATTCCCAAAAGACAATATTTATATCTCCTCATTTTTATTCCAAGAAGGTGCTTTATTCACAAGTTTGCATACTGTATGTCCTTGTAAGCAGTTCTGGGGATCTTTAACTGCAGTACAATTGTTAGGTTATTAATAAATTCATGTAGTGGATTTTGTAGATACTGAAACCTAAAAAATAAAACAGGATGATAGATGATAAAAATCATCTTATAGTTTTAAACTTTTTGTTTAAAATCATTAATATGAATGAAAACTTGCATTCAGTGTAAACACAGTGCTTAACTTTATTTTTAAATGAACAATAAGGAAAGCTTAACCATAAAAATGTTGTCTAAAAAAGTATTAAATAAGAAATTTACAATTAAAAATTAATCAAGAACACCCAAATTAATAGAAATTACAAATAGCAAACATAAAGTTATGTAACAAAAAATCTGACATTATAAAAATGCAACAACTATTGCTCTACTGGGTTTTGCCAAAAACCCAAAAAAATTTCCTAAAATAAAATAGGCTCAGATTAATCTGTAAAAGCAAAATATCTTTCAGCCTCTGGTTTTCACTGATAGACTGGCTCTGAGATAATGCCGTTTCTTCTGCCATATATCAAAGAACAACAGAGAGCCTTTGTCTCATCTCTTAGATGCAGATATGCATATGCATTGCCTTTTATCTCTACTAACCTCTGTAATAGGTGTAATTAGCATACTGAAAATGCTATTTTCACTTCTCTGCATCCACTCACAACCTATCCAATGATTAAAAATTCATGAGAACCTATTTGATAGAGAACCCATGTGATTTCAGATTTATGGGTTACGTAACCACTTAAATTATTAATTTATCGCATGGAGCACTTATGAATAATTTTGGAATTATAGAATTATAAAAAAAAACTTTCTAAGGTGCTTCATATTTATTATTTGCAAGAAGTTTGTTGTTATGGTTTGTAAATTCAAAAAGATTTGAATTTACAAGTTTGAAATTATGTGTAAAGAAATACATTTCTTTACACGACGTCACATTCAATGAAACATGGAGTTACTTAAAGTTTTCTAAAAAATGATAGAGTGACCTCATGGTACAAACATTTTCATCGGTGGAATACATAAAAGGTTACTAGCAGTAATAAAAACCCGAAGCGATCTCTTTTGTAAAGCATGAACTTTAGTTCAACTCTGTAAAATGTCTGTTGAGTGGTAATACGGTAGATCTAGATCTGCAGATTGCATCTGCCAAGCCCTTGCTTTAGAAGAGAGCCGAAAGATAGAGGTGTGAGTAACAAGCCATGACATGATCCTCTGGGCCACTCTATCTTCAACCTGGTCCACAATAGACAGTGGTAGAGTAGCAGGTGGTTAGAAAAGAGAAAGGGAGGGAGAATGAGGGAGATGGAGTGTAACTGGAGAAGTAAGAGTGTGTCAGATGTTGGGACAATGGCATCATGACCAGATCAGATTCTTGGTGGGATGACCGTGAAGATAAGGCTGGATTTTGCCTGGGTTTTCTTTTCAGAATCAGTGGACTGTTGACGAAAGCAGATGAAAGATGCTCTTTCTTTGAAACATGCTTAGAATGTTTGTTATAACATAGTAAAAGTCATTCTCAACAGTAACATTCTGTACACATTCTGTAACTGTGTGAGAATTGAGATGCATCATTGTAAATATAGCACATGCATTTAATGTTTTGAATGTGATCGGAGGCTATGATTGAAATACTGTACAGTATATACTATATACTACATACTGCCCTAGAAAATATTAAAATATTTTTTGCATTAATTGCATTTTTTACCCAATTTTATGCATAAAGGTCTTAACTGTTGATAGTTGAATTATATAAATTGAGAAAATAATGTAAAAAAAATGCAGTTCTTGTTAAAGAAGAATTAAGCACATTGCACTGAAGAATGAATTACTGCACAGTGCACACAATGTGCACCATTGTATACCGCTCATGGTAACAAAAGAACTTTCAACCTTCAATCCAAGACCCAATACAGCTGATCTTTATCCTGTATTTCCACACCAACTGCTAGTTGGCAGTTGTGAGTTGGTTAAGGAGCTGATTAGACTTGTAATCAGTAGGTTGCTGGTTCGATTCCAGCATCGGACAGGTAGCAACTGAAGTGCCCTTGAGCAAGGCACCTAACAGATTGCTCCCTGGGTGCTGCAGTGATAGCTGTCCACTGCTCTGGGTGTATGTGTGTGGTTAACCATAATTGACAAAAACAGTGCAACTGTGTGGTGCTATCATTGGGTGGATCCTTAATTATGTGGCAGTGTGTTCCACAAACAAACAATCATAATGCATGTGATATGTCCTTGGCGTTTATGTGATTAGCTGTAATTAAGAATAATACTGATGTTAGTCAGCAAGTATCAAAACAATTTCAAAATAAACATGCAAAAACAATTTTGCATTACAGTGTTTGCTAAAAGGGAGCTTTGAAACAGTTCTGGTTCCAAACCAAGAACTGATTTGGAGAAATTTAATCCAGTGAGCCTGTGTTTAAGCAGTGATGGGAAGCATTCTGCTCAGACACATACTTGGCACAGTAAAAACTTTAAAAAGATGCTTCATTTTTGAGTGACATATTGCTTGACACTAATGAGATTTTTTCAACCTATTTAGTAGAAGGATCTTTTCTCATACACAGATGGAGCCAGGAGGCTCTTTACCTGAAGATTTGTTCAGTGTAGCTTAAAAAAGCATATAGTGTACAGTAAGTGCATTGTATGGTTAATCCAGCTAAGTAAGCTGTGAAGTCGCTATACTTGAATTATCTCATGAGCTGAAGCTTTGAGAGGGAGCTTATGTGTGCTTCTGCTTTTTGACCTCAGACAAAAGCAAGCAGAAGTATAAAAGCTCTGTTTTATCAGACTATTTTTAACTGCTCACTCACAGTACAGTAAAATCTACCAAAATAGGTGTTTTTATAGGTTATACCACAGTTAGCACTAGCAATTTGTAAATATTAAATATTTACAAATTAAAATATTAATTTAATTGTGCATTAAAATAAAGTTACAACTTTTAATTTAAAAAATGTTTTAGTAAATGTTGAAATTAACATTAATAAATGAAATTAAATGAACATAAATGTTGTATTTGTAAATTACATAAAAATGTATGTAAGTTAAAGCATTAACTAATATTTCTAAATACAACCTTTTGTTAAGTCTTAAGTGTTAAAAAATAAAAACTGTCTCACACATATTAAAACCAAATTTTGTATTTTGTTTTTGATTGTCACAAGTAATTAACTGATTGCAATATCATTCATGTTTTTATGTTGAATAAATAAACAAACCTTAACACAAACACTCCCATTAATCCACATGCATTTGTTTATCACTGCAACAAGAAGAATGCAGCAGAGTCTTATGCCATGCCACCAAAACATCTCA
The DNA here is from genome assembly GCA_036877545.1 of Yasuhikotakia modesta. Classification (NCBI taxonomy): domain Eukaryota; kingdom Metazoa; phylum Chordata; class Actinopteri; order Cypriniformes; family Botiidae; genus Yasuhikotakia; species Yasuhikotakia modesta. Next base: position 32,255 of record JBAJNP010001585.1, read on the forward strand.
AAAATAGTTTCAGTTTATGCTCACTGAGAATGTTCAGAAGTGTCTTTCCCTCTCATCAGTAGCACACCCATTTTATTCTGTTTCAAGTGATGTATATTGATATAACTCTTTGCTTCTTTAGTGCATAATATAAAAAGAAATGCCTCTGGTTCTTTCTCTCTCATCCACAGCCGACTTTCCAAGTGCTAATCTCCACTATTTTAGTTTAGAATGAGATTCAGTATCTGGATGGACATGAATGGGTTTGAGCTGTGTGTCTTGGGATGTGCCCTAGAAATAACCACTTTAGTAAGAGTTAGCTACTTTGTTTCTTATGCTCTGCGTCCTGGTCTCTGGTTACCACCGCTGCTGTGCATTGTTTTAAAACATTATGTAACCTGAACACACGGGCTTGATAAGCCGAATGTTTCAGAGGGTGGCTGGTGTTTTTCCTTCCCTCTAAACCAGACGTGATTCAAAGAACACACAAGGGTACCTCACACAATATTTTTCAGCATGACAGGTTTGGGCCAGGACTAATAATGCAATATATGGAAGAGACGTGGTTGTACAATGTATGCCATAGCATTTTTACTTGTAATGTTACAAAAGAACAGTTTGGGATAGGGATTGCAATGTATAGTTAAAGCTATAGTTAAAGCTGCAAGTCAATAAATTGTTCTATTTTTATATAATTTAATTCAATTATTGGCTTTTAGTTCACAGCAATTCCCTTTGCACATGCACAATTTAAATAAGAGGCATGCTTATCTCCATTCTTATAATGCTTTAAATGGGCATCTATAATTATTGAAGATACTGCTTTTCAATATTTTGTATTAAGGGTGTTTATTTCATTATTTTGTATTAAGGGTGTTGTGTGTATAAGACACTGTCAAGTTAAATGTAGAGCACTTTCCACATTTCCGTCTACTTACAGAACTGATTACAATTTAGTGATTTCTGTGCTTAAAATTTATTGTTAAAGGCATTAAAGGTTAAGAAAGGATGAAAACAAAAGTAAAAGATTTTGAAGTGAGTTACTCTACTTCAAAACATCTGATGACCCTGCCACTAAACATGACAACAAAGGCAAAGGAACAGTTCACATAGTTGCTAAAGCTCACATATCAGTCTAACAGCAGAGCTGTCTCTCTTCCCATATTGATCCTGTGAGCTCTTCAGCTAACTGAGACACTTGACGTGCTAAATGTAGCACAAGAGCAAAGAATGTCCACTCACAAGTGCTGTTGTCACAAATATCAGCATGGATGTAAGATAAACAAAGTTATTTAGATTTATTAGATATTTAAAGATTTATTAGATATATAAAGTAATTTAGATATTTAGTTATTTAGATATTTAGACAAACAGACTGGAACAGAATTTCTGTAGAATGGTGACAATTTTCTCTGCTTAGAGTGATGCTGTCAAGACACAACATAGATGCTGTAGCCTTTAAAGCAAATAAAGCAAAAAAAAGTTTTATTTTATAATTTAAGTGTACTATATATATACTTACTATATATATACTTATTATACTATAGTGTGTACTCCTTAATTCATGTGAAGTGGACACACTGGGGGCAGAGCTGCTGGTTTAAAGGCTCTAAGTGCTTAAAGCGTGTTAAGCGTCTTATGAGCAGTTGATGTACACACACATCTCAGAATATCCCCTGCCTTATAGTCACATCTCCAAAACTCACGTGCACACAAACACACACACAGCCCACCACACCAACAGATGCATCAACCCGCCTCAATGAAAACAAGGTTAAGGTAAAGACAAGCTAATGTAGTTATTTGGAGCACTCCAGGCTCTCCAGAGGTTGCACCTGACCTCAGTTGCTTCTGCACAGAGGCACGTGGGGTCTAAGACTCAGTGATTTGACCCAGGGCACTTCCATGCCCTTTGTTACCAGCAGTGTTATTGAGCTGCCATTTACCAGCATTCCCTCACTGAGCAGCTAATTAGTCTTATGGTATCTTTCGTTCTGCTATCAACTTTCTGTCAGTCTGTTAAATATGATAATCTCTGGGAGAGTTTCTGATACCCTCAAGCTATTTCTTTGACAATGTCCTGCTTTGTCCTTCTGTTCATAGGAAGTAAAATTTAATGTGGTGTTGTTTAATTTATTTAAAATTTCTGTCTGAGTTTTCTAGAGCAGTAAGTGAAATACTAGTGCATAGTAGTAAATAATTTTTCTTTTTATTAACTAAATTATAATAAGAGCCTCTGTAACTGTCAAGTCTAATAGGTGTAGTGTGTAAACCCTAGCAGTTTCTAAAGGACAAAGGACATAAAGTAAACAATTTTACTTCATTATTACAAACCAATTATAGAATTAACAAAGCGTGAGTAAACAATGACTCATGATATTAGCAGACTGAATTAAGTCTGTGTGATATGTGAACACACTTATATTATCGTGACTCTAGATTAGGTGTCCAACCATATAAGCACAACTATATGGGGGCCGTTGTACTAATCCACATCATGTATAGCATATTTAACTAAATATAAGTAGATGGTAAAGTTTGAAGACAAACCTTAAGACTTGAAAAAGCCTGGCATAAAAAGTGTATAGTAGTGGTTTAAAAACCTTGACAGGTTTAACATATCTTAATATGGTGTTAAAGTTTCAACATAATCATTTTAATAATTTTAGCTTGACCTTAACATTTTTTTTTACATAAAGCTAACATATTTTAGCATGATATTAACATGTTTTAACATTACTTGCCATGATACAACACATTTATCATGATGCTAGAACACAATGTCAATGTTTTAATGATGCTAACATGTTTTAACATGATGATAGCATGTTTTATCTTAATTTTAACACAGGACAAGATATTTATGTTATTGTTTATATAGTTATATTATGGTATGATATGGCTTATAGATTTAATTACATGGCTAGTAGCATGCTGTAAATGGTTGCTATTGCATAGCTAGAAGTTTACTTGGTGATACTTAAAGATTAATTGCCAGTCTGAGTCAAAGACACCCTTTATGATGCATAATGTCTCTTATCCTATTAACGGATGTCTAGGTGGTGGTTGCTAGAGTACTGTAACTGGTTGCTAGGGGTGGCTGAAATAACATTTACTGTAATTTAAAATATAAGTGTGGCTAAACAGTAAAACTAGTGGTGGCTGTCAATGTGTTTTCTAAAGGTGATTAACCATTTTTTTTTTAATTTTTCTAAATTATTATTGCTGTGGCCACTGTAGATTTATATTTAATTTCAAATGTTTATATTTCACTGAGCACCTTAATAAATAACTATTTAACAGAAAATATGATTTTGTGAAAATTAAATTGCCCTTCACCTACAAATCTATTATGCTAATAAAATGAAAGTTTTTCACAGAAAATGTATTGAAATATTTATTTTTGTGTCCAACAGATACAGTTTGAATGTTGGACCTTTACTCATATGGCGCTAAAACAGACATGAAGCCAGTATTTATAATTTCAAGAGTTATATGAACACATCTAATGAGAAAGAAAAGATAAGCCAAGAAGTTCTTGAAACAGAAAGTGAAGTGAGCCTGTTTGCTTGTTAGACATTTTGGCCCAAAGCAGTTTACTAATTAAAGGCAACAAAAGAGTTACGCAATTCTATGAGTAACACTGCTGCTACTTGGAATCCTGAACATGTGACAGTATTACCTGCCTTAATCTTAAACACTAAGCTTTTACTGCTTCTTAACAGTCATCAGCCCAATTTTATTATTTATTATTATACAGCCCAAATTATTTATATATTAAGCAGAGGACTCTCTGTAAAACAACAGGGGATGAGCATGAGCGTGTAGATGGTTTAAGATTTATTAAGGATTATTTGTGAAAAATAGGTCTGTGCGATCAAAAATATTCTAATTCTAATAATAATGTAGTATTCGTTCAGAGGTTATCAACAAAAAAGTTAGGACAAATAAAAAAATACTTAAAATTTATTTAAAAATACTTGTTATTTGGAAGTTGACCAGGTGTTAGTGATGGGAAGTTTGGATCATTTTACTGACGTTCGTTCATCACGTGATGAACGTTCAAGAACGACCCATCACTACCAGGTGTCCCATCTTTAAAACCCTTTACAACATCAGATCAAAATAATCAATGACCCTTTGCACCCACTGCATCTTCTAGCCTCTTCCAATAGATTTGAGATTTAGAACTGCCAAATCCAATTTCTTGTTAAATTAATCCCACAATAATCTATGGTCATTAGAAACCTTTATAACTTTATTTTAACATATTTTCCTCTTGTTATTTTTAATTTACAGCTCTTGATTAAACTTGATGTATAACTCTTGATTAAACTTGTTTAGGTTTGCAACCTGTCACATAAGGTGACTTGTCATTCACAAATGTACTGCTTCTGTCCTTTAGACAGGGCAGGTGTATTTACATAACATGTCATATGCAATGGTAATTCAATAGTGAAGGACATTCTATAAACCCTTACCTTAACTTGAGCAAAGCACGTATCATTGTGGTCACAGGTGTGGGCAGCTCCATCAAAAAGCTTTGAACACAATGATGTTTAATATGGTGATAAAACAATTGACCAAACATAATATGTTCCAAAGTTAGAATTTTAAAATAACTTTTGGCCCTATGACTGTCATAAATCAACATCATATTTGCTGCAGATTAGATTACGTTTGTCAAAATGTTTGTTTAGGCTTTAGTTTTTCTGTAACTTATCTCAAATGTATCAAAAGGTACGGGCTCATTGGGTTTCTGCTTGTTTACTGAACATTTGTCAACATTGTTTCTATTGTTCTGGGGAGCCAACACTTATCACATCTGATATAAGCAGGACTCGTAAGACATGTTGTTTGTGTTCACCTCAGCTGGATGAAGGACAATATAGGTTGATCTGGTAGGAAAAGCATTTGTGGAGTTTTTGTGAAATTTGAGAGCAATGGAGTGAAAACTTCCTGGATGCACCCGTTCCTCAGTCTTCTCATATGTTGAAGAAAGCAGTGACCCTTGCAGCTGTACATCTGGACAAACCATGAGATCTCTGTCTGATCTCAGACACAATGATAACACTTCAGCAATCGTTTTATGTGTCTCATATCTCTGCTGGCTGTTTAGAATCAGTGGTTCCGAGTTCATGAATGAATCTGTGTTTTGCATCTGCTATTCTTAATGGATTGTGCAATCAGGTTAGCAAAATAGCCTGAATCTGAAGTTTCTCACTCAGTTAAACAAACTGATTCAAACAAAAGAACAGTAACTATATTCTTGCAATGAACAAAAAAATGCCAAATGAATCCTATCATCTTATCACAGTGATGAAGGTATTTTTTTATCGAACACCTGCTTTTGAATGACTCAGTAAAGTAAAGGCATTCTCTCTATTTTTCTTTATGTTTTATATATTAACTTTTGTGAATTAGTCTTGTAGGAATAAAAATAGTTACAGTAATGCTACATTTCATACTCTGGCTCAGGGGGCTGTGGGGGTTGTACTGCTGGGGTAGAACTGTCACTAAGTTCATTTGATTGGAGGTCATCCGGTTCATACAGTTCTATGTAACCTATCAAAATACTCCCAAAGTAGTTCTCAATGTACTGTACTATTGTTGTGCTCACTCCAGGGCAAATATTAGAACACAAAAACACAGACAAACAAAATGAAATGCCTCAATTATAACACTCCAATACACCATTTTTAACTGTTTTAACTACTTTATAACTACGTCCTGTCCTTTCGCCTGTGAAGAGCTGTCAGTCAGCAATGTCTGTTTGTGCTCTAACTTAATCTTACTTAATGATGCATAAACAGTCTGATGATCACAAGACCTTTGTAAAGATGTAGGGGAGGTGTCATGATTGCTTTGTAATTATGGTCTCCTAAATTATATTTGAAGGTGTGGGTGGATGATATATTACATGTAAAAGCCTGTAATTGTTTTCATTTAGTTTGTTTCAGAGGTTTTGAAGTCTTAAAAAGAATTTAAATAACCATAGCATGCCTATAAATCTGTAGTAACACTGAAATTAATTCAAGGTTTTTCCTTCATTTATACAGCATAGTTATTTACCTGTATTTTTACAAAAATTGATTTTGTTTACAGTTAATTTATATAAACAGATGTTCAATGTTATGTTGACTTATGATTGATTTAGTCGGGGAATTGTGGGCAAGCACGACATGTTCCTAGATCAACATCTATTATTGGTCCAAGAACAACATTACTGACAAACAAACATAGACCAGCTGCAGACCAACTCTTGACTTTTTAGGAAACCAGTTTGAAAACAATTCCTTTTTTTGTTCAGTTTGGTGAGTGGTGCAGAAATTAAATATTAAAAGATTTTTTATAGGTTTGTATTATATAAGTAAATTATAGCTTGATTATAGGCTATTTCGTCTAATTCTTCTGGAAAAAATTGATGAACAAGTAAATGCTTCATAGATCAAAAGCATCTTATTGTGTTCTACATTTTGCACTCTGGTACTGTTGGTAAGTGATGGGATTTGTTGACAAATGTTTTAGGCAGAGTGTGTGGGCAGCAATGGGAGCCTCACTGCTGTTTCAAATAAGTTTTTTATGTCAGTTTGTACTGTATTGCTGTCGTCTACAACAGCCTCAAATAAATCACAAGACTGTTTTCCGGGTTAGATTTTTTAAAACCACATACAAATTTCCTGTATTTTCTGTCTGTATACTAACAAAATAGTACAAGAAATAGTAATGATATATAATCATACATTAGTACATGATCATTATTCCATTCCTTAAACACCATTGCTGAAATTTATCGGGGCTTAAGTAAATAAGGTTCCAAACGAATGCACTTTTAGAAGATGTATGTTTTTGCAAATCTTGTTCTGACAATCATGTTGTAAAAATATGTAATCTCTCAATCTCCACCTTTTCTTAACATTAAAGCTACATTCTCTATATTTATTGCTTTAATTAGATAATCCAGAGGGGAATCTAAGAGCTTAGGCTGAATTCTTTGTGAGACCCTCCTGAATGGATGCCAAGGCAGATCCATTTACCCTGTTATGCTGCAGTATTATGTGAACCATTGTATTTGTAAAATGGACATAGCTTGTATAGAGACAGGGCCTGTTTATCATACAGTCCCCAAACACTGCTAATGTAGATATTGGCCTTCTGTTGTATATTGTCTACTTAATGGTTAAGGCATCAATAATCACTGTGTGTTTTTGTGATTGATTTGGCGCTGTTCAGATACCAAGTAAAAACAAAAGAGAAACAGAAACAGTAAAGGCCCTGGGCACTGGAGGTAATTTTGTATGGAGGTAGCTGATTTGTCAGTGAATATTAACCTTGTTTATGGTTCTGGCAGTACGAATTGCTCTGCTGGGCGAGAGAGAGAATCCATGGCATGAGACAAATGCAAAGGAAAATAAACAGGGACATCTGGACCTCACGCAGAGATGTTGATGACAAATATGCAGATTAAGTCTCTATGTCACAGTCATGATTGATAATTCATGTTCATTGGCATAACTGATGGTTGTTTTGAAAAGAAATGATGGAAGCCTGCAATTTATATTGTGACAAAGAATAATTGCAAAGCATCTTGTGTTGAAGTCTGTGAAAGATGATGTGTGTTAGAGATGATTACAAGCTGATTGTTTCCACTATACTCATTCTGTTGTTTATTTTAGATATATCTAGAGTCCAGGTTATACAGTAGTTTTCATGTAAAATAGTTATGAAACTATGGTTGTCAAGCCATAGTTGAATATAAGAAACACAAAGTTAATTTGTTATGCTTTTTGAGTAAACATTACAAGGTGGGTAAAAGTAGTTGCAAAAAAGACAAAAATAGCTCTGAGAAAGCTAGTTTTATAAAAAAAAAGTATAATTTGTTTGTAGATGCTGTTTGGTTTCATATTTTTAATGTAATGTAATACAATTACATTTTGGCTTAGTTCCTTAAATAAACCTCAGCATGTTTCAACAGCATAAACCAACACGTTTGAGTGGTCTTTTGCAATCTCTCTCTCTCTCTCTCTCTCTCTCTCTCACACACACACACAGAAGAATTGTCAATAAACAGGCATGCTCAATGTATTTGAAGATTTGCTATATTATACCTTTTCTTAAAGATAAACCAATAAAGAGCAACAACATTCATATTCTAAAGTGACAAAAAGAAAAAAAAACAATTAAAGACAAGCTAAAACATAGTTTGGCTCGTGCTGGGTTCCTGGGTCAGCCCCCTTCCTGTAATGAAACCACATGCTGAACTTTGAAGTGTGGTGGTGATGCCTGCCACAGCGCAACATCTTCAACCAGAAAGGATAAGTGCAGTAAAAGAACACACCCAACACTGTTTATACCACTTCTGTCTACTGCCCCTCAGGGTCTGTCTTGTTTTTTAGCTCATAAATGTCTGTTTGACGTGGCAAAGGAGCACTCCAGTCAACAGAAGTGCATTGTGGATCTCTGGGGATAGATGTGGTGTAGAGCAATGATTTTCTCACTTTCTCTTCTCTTTGGCCTCAATTCTACTGAGAATACACTTAAGATCGCTTCCATATGCTTTATTCTCACTAGGCTTCTATGTGTTGTCTGTGGTTCAAAATGGTTTGTTTTTCAAATTCGAACTGTAAAACAGCAGGACGAAAGATTAAATATTGTTTGATTATATAATCACATTTTATAAATAGTTTAGATTTTGATTATATCACTTTAATCAGTATTATTATAATTAATTTATTAATTAATATTATCATAATTATTAATAATTAATTATTATAAATATCCGTATGTGTTTCTTAACTTTCTTTCTTATTATTACAAATCTTTTCCTACTACAGTGTGTGGCCACTAAGTTGGTTGGGGCTTACAAGACTATTAGCCTGCATCTCCAGAGTTTATCACTAAACTAGATCATTTCTGATAAAATATCAAACATCATTTGTTTGTATATGTGCAGTTTATTTCACATTTTGTTTGTATTACAACAAAAGTAAAACACTTTTATGTGTAACTTAATTGCTTAAGTGCTAAAGCATTATCAAATCAGTTTAAACAGAATCCCACATGCCTCCAAAAGAAACCTGTAAATGTCTCTCTCATCTTTCACAGTAAATCAATACCAAAACCAAACAAAACAAAGCATGTGTCTAACTGCAACAGAGCATCATGAGACCACCTAAACTGTCTTCCTTTTTCACAATAGTGGCTTATTTTCTGTGAGGACCCCATAGTATCAGCAATGAATAAATCTCTGATAGGATGCTGCTCCAGTCACTGATTAGCAATGCTACAGCAGGCTCAGGTTTCTTTACCCAAATCTGAAATTAAATAATTCAGAAAAATAGCAAATCTGGTTGTACATTTGCAACAACCTGCATTTTGTAAGATGCATGGTTAAAGAGAGCAGTTTTAAGAGTAGAAAACTGAAGGAATGGTATGATATTATTGTTTGGTGGGAGCTATGCTATTGCTAGCCTCTCCGAAATTGCCTGCCCTACCTATGTAGTTGCCCTCACCTTCAAAACCCGTAGAACTTTCTTCAGAACACAAATTTGTTAAATATTCAATTGGGTTTATTTATACAGTGAACCCACATGCACCAGTAAAACTGCTTAAGCATTACTGCAATTGCCTTAGCAAGCAGAAATCGCTGCATAATTCTCCCTGTTAACAACTAATGGACCGCATTTTCTTTCTTCTCTTCAATTATTTACATTCCACTCTTTGAAAAAGTAATGAAATCATTAGGGAATATTGTGTCGTCTAGGCCTATTTACAAAGTTGCACGAATACAGGCCAGCATAATCTCTAATGCTCTTTAATGAATTATAACAGTGTGTTAATAGAGCTTGGTTTTATTATGCTGATGGCTGTGTGGTTGATGTTTCATGACATCATTGGTTTGTGTTTTTGTGCAGCATCCCAAAGGAAATGAGGCAGTAAGTGTATAGAGCTGTCTAACGTGTATGTGTATAGCATAACTGAATTTGATCTTGAAAGATTGTGACAAAAATGTTTCAGTTCATATTGTTCATACTAAAAAATCACATTATTGATCACAGACTTTCATATCTTGGCTAATCTAGACACAGCTCAGGATACATTTGATTTCTCTTTTATAACTAAAGATTAGACAGTTTGAAAGGGTGTCTTTTTTAGGAGACTTAAGCAAAAGTCTCATTTTACTCTGTATTGTCTCATTCCTGATTAGTAGACATACTTTTTAATAAATGTGATTGTTATGGGAATGTTTCCTGTCCTGGAATATCAAGTTTGCAGTTTTTTCGAAGAAAACAAGTTCGCAATGAAGTTTGTGAAAAAACTTAAAGTGAATTCCCAGAAAGATGCAAAGGAGAAGAAAAAGGGGAAAACAACCTATTTAAATTTATACTTAAGAAAATGTACACATACCCATTAAGTGTTTTTTTTTTTGCAAAGTGGACCTATAAAAAATAAATACTGCTTTAATAGAAATGACTTTATACCTTCATGGTTATTAAGAAGACTTTAAGAATAATTTTTCTCATCAAAACGCTATTCTGCTGACAATTTTAATAGACAAATATTAGACTTGGGGCAATTTGATTTTCATCAAGAAATACCAACCCTTTGAAAACTCATTCCACTGGGAGGGTATATTTATTTGGCTGTCTATATGGTTACTCATAAAGAATGCCTTTTTCTTTGCTTATGGAAATGAAGGAACCTTAATAAGGGCTTTGGTGGATATTGCTTACTTTTATTACTGGCTACTGATGTTTATTACTGTCTATTAATAAAGTCTGTTGAATCAGGGGTCTGTAGGTCGGCTAGTGAGGTCTAAGGAAACACTTCTATTGACTAAATTAGATGGAGGATTGATGGGTTCACAGTCTCTTGGTTAGTGCTCAGCAGAAAAATAATCACAAATAAATCTCAGGCTATTTCTGTTCTTCATGTGTTATAATAAGGTTTTATAGCTGACTGTGGTGAGTTGAGTCAAGACTTTAATGATTTGAGGGTGTGTTATTCTGTCAACCAATCAGAAAGCAGTTTTACATTATTATATTACTTTTAGCTATTTCAACATATGTACATTAAGTGCTTGTAATTTTGTGTCTGACTGTGTGTCAATATATGGCAATAAAGATAACAATGCGAGCTGAGTGTTTTGTTTATTATACAAAATATATAGCAGTATAGTTGAGAGCAACAATGTTCTAACTGTTATGTATTTCATTAAAATGCAGCAATACACGGTGTGCAGGTATACTGTGATGTGAAAGACCCTCTCCCTGAATGAAATCTGATAACAGTTTGTCACTGGATATGTATTTTAGATACATGTGTCTCAATGTGTCTCAGTGGACCACTTGTGATGGGATCACCCAAGAGAGATGTTGGTACAGGTGTAAACAGGGCCCTTTTAAAAGAGCCTTTCTTTTGTGACTGTATAGAAGGTGAATTCAGAAAACTGAACATATGCCAGCCACACCCTTTTATAGCGCTTGTATATGAATTCCTTGAGTGTGCCACATCACCAACAACGTCTTGTGGAACTCCTCCACAGTTTCTGAATCCTGATAGGTGGATTTGAATGATCCGGCAACAAGATGCAAGATGGAGAATGAACAAATGCTGAGTGTGAGGTAACTGAGAGATAAACAGAGAGACAGACAAGCAAGCAGAAGTGCTGGGGTGGTATCAGCTCTGACCATCTCTGCTGATCAAAGACAAGGAGATGACTGGTGATAGATAGTGTTACTATAGTGGTAGTGCCAAATAACAGATCCCAGAGATACAAGAATGACTTTATTTTAGCAGAACAAAATAAGCAGTTATGTATAATACTAATAAAGTTAAAATGCTGTAATTTATAAAACTGGGAAAGCATTGTCACATATGCATATATATACTATATATTAGTCATTTTTTGTCACACTTAATTCAGAAGTTTCAAGCTTTGTACAGCTGCTTTGCAACATTGTGAAATACTGTTATAAAATTGAATACGTTGAAAAATTGATTGTTTTTATACTATAATATTAATATAATATTTAGATTTATCATGTGCCTCATGTCATTGTAAATAGGGCAGAAGCCATGAGATACATCATTACATGAACTATGATGACTGCTGTATAGTCGAGCTGTATGCCAGGATATTAATGATATTTGGCCTTTGAGGCTTGCAGGCTAATATAGACTTTCTCACACTGACCAAGGCTGTTGTGTTATTAAACTAGATATTTTAACGCATACAGGTCAGAGATTCGTCCAGCACCCCTCAGTACATTAAAACTATAATAGATTAAAAATGTGTTTGGTTTTGGTCTCTGAGAGCAGGACAGGATTACAGTATGTAATATTTGCAGTTTCTTGCAGCCCATATATGTTTGGGCTTTTCAAAATGTTTCAGATGAGTTGTCTATTTTCATTACAACCACATGAGTGCAATAACCAGCAAAATTTAGAACTTGAACTGTTTGGTTGAATAATTGTTCCTTCAGGATGATCTCATAACACGCTCTGTCCTACTGTGTATGCAGCTCTCAATAAAAGCTTATAAAAGCTCACAATAAAAACAAAAAAAGATAAGCAGGGTGCATTCGAAGCCCGTTCTGGGATATATAATGAGGGTGAATGTGCAACAATACAGAACACTGTGTGAGAGAGTTTGATCAGAGGCATGAGAGGAAAGGGGCACTTAGCTGTAATTGAAATCTCCTGGTAATAGACTCAGTCTACAGGCAACAAAGCAACTACAGCACATTTTATGCACTTTTTAAATGATGTGCCATTAACCTGTCAACAGTGCCCTTGGGTATGCAGTTGGTCTTCAGAACTTCATCCACCTTTTTGTATAAACTTTGGGATTGGCTGTGGAATAATCCACACAAAAATCCCAGCTCTTTTAATCTGATCTCCACTAGACTAGTAGTGTTATTTATTCTGTGCTTTATTCTTATTGTACATAGAACATGTTTGCTGACAAGCATCATCAAATTAACTATGAGGCCCGCAGGATAGGTATGCAGGTTAATAAGGATATTTTTACTTTGGTCACAGCTAAACCAGATAAATGCATGCAAGTTATAGAGACACATGTATCTCAAAGATCCACCCAGCAGCCCTCAGTACATTAAGAGAAAATAAATCTAAAAAGTTTTTAAACCTACGAAATATAACACAAGATTATAGTATAATAGTCTACCATATTCTTCCACTTCCAATGCTTTAGAAACATCACATGTAGGCTTAGCAGTGTTCTGGTAAGGGCCGTATTAAGTAAATGTCAAATTAAAGGAAATATATGGGAATATTCTGTGTCTGTTTCTGTCTGTATGCAACATTCTGATGACGCTTAATATATTTAGGAGAAAGGGAACAAGTGCAGCAAAACACCATGCATATTACATGAGCTGAGTGAATTTTTTTTATGACAGACTGCATCAGCTTTCAAATGATCAAAATCACTTTAAATTGAGCATGAAGCTCAGCATAAGAAAACAGAAGCTTTAATTGGCCAGGCCTTTCTGATTTGGTACAAAGTTTTTTTTCTGACAATCGTTGCTTAAAAAATCAGGCTTTTTTTAACAGCATATCTATTTGTTCAGTCATATGGCCAATTCATATGGTAATTCAAGAGAGACAGCTTCAATAAAGAAACATTATTTCAACAATCATTTAACATGACATTTTAAAGAAAGAAACTTATGTCTACCAATTATGATAGATGTCATTGGTTTCTGTCCTCAAAAAGTATTTGCCTGAAAGCTACTGCAGGTCGGAAAGAATATAAATAAAACAAGCCTTTAAGGGCTGCATTGTGGTGGGGTGTCAGCAGTCTGTTTAATATACTCCTCACAGTTATAGGTCATTGAACTCTGGTTGAGTGTCTGGGACAAAACAAATCTCAAATCTCTGCCCTTAACAAATCTCTGCCAAGTAAGAATTGCTTTTACTTATTGCTGTGACCTCTGTGTATTGGTGTGTCCCACTGGCATGTGGAGGAGCAAGAATACAACACAACAATGGCAAAATGACAGCCTTTAATTAGCTTCCTTTTAATTAACTTTATTATATATGGAAATATATATAAAGTATATTAACTAATTATAAATATAATTTTAAAATTCATAAAAATCTTTTGTTGATTATCTTTTTTTGTTTGGGTGGTTTGAATACCACAGAATTTAAGACAAAACATTTCCAAAACCTTTTACATGCTAAAGTGTACAGCATGACTATGCCTTGTGCCTTGAAACTTAAGTTACTGAAAAGGGTTAAAATGATTTTAAAAGAATTTGTTTTTCATATTTTTCTATTTGTAGCCTGCCTTTAAAAATAAAAGTTGTGTTAACCAAACACATCCAACTAATGCACAACCTTAGCCATTAGTTAACAATAATTTAGAAATATTCCATACTATGGCTACTGTAGTAGAGCGATGGCTCCTTTAAAAAAGTGTGGAATGTTGGACACTTTCTCTCTGTCCAAAATCACACAGGCCATTGTGAAAGTATTGCCTGAGATGAAGTACTTCAGTTTTATTAGTATGTTCAATATGTGCATAGGTGAAGTACGTACATTTAGGACATACAGATTGTTTGTAGGATACATTACGAAACATTTCAGATTAATTGGCTTCTTTAGGAGTAAATTGTCAATTGTAATAAAAGAATATAGATCAGTGGACTGAAAAACACCACACCAGTAATATGCGATTTCGAACATGAGCAGTTTTTCTTTATTCTTTTGTTGTCAAAAGTATAGTGATTTGCTTGTCGTTTGGACTTATAATGACACCTAGCGGCTTGGATTCAGCATTAATCAAAATTGATACCGTCAAAGAAAAGCGCTTACCTTTATATTACTAATATGAGACTCCCTCTCACATAAAAACAAATTATATCATACAAACTTTAAAAATACTATTATTTTTTAGGTGTAAAATATTCTTACAAAAATAAATTATTTTAAGGGACGAAATAATTGCGTTTTAACAGCCTTAACAGGAATTATCTGCCAACTTTGAAAGAGTAGCGCCATCTGGTGTACACTGAATGCATTATTTTCCCCTACGTGACAATATGCCGAAAAAACGTTGAAAAAGGGACAAATTAACACGTAGTTGAGTTTACCATCATAACATTATTGCTAAGTACAAGAATCCATACCATAATTTGTTAAAAAAACACGATTGTTTGCTAATTGGTTTTGGATTCCATCTCCAAATATAACAGCTTGAGGTCAACAAATCAAGGGATTTTGAAAATGTAACAAGCAAAGTCATCTGTGTAATGAGTTGGATCTGTATGAATGTGTGTGTGCGTGCCTGCTTGTTATGTTTATGTAAAGTTTGTTGACTAATTATTTCTGGTCTCAGGCTGTGAATGAAATCTGACTGCAGACAGCATGGATCGGCTCCCTCCTTTGGCTCTCTTAATGGATTCGGTAATGGGATGATATTTTTATCATTCTTGTCTCTCCTCATCAGGAACATCATGTTATGGTTTTGATGGGTCCTGGCCACAGAAATTCACCAAAGAGTGTTTCTGCAGCACTCATGGTGCTAACAGATGTTTACCTTACTATTATTATTATTGTTGTTGTTATTGTTTTTATTTTTATTATTATTATATTGTATTATTATTATTATTATTATTATTACTATTATTATTCAATTGTTATGGAAATAGTTTGAATTGTAAAAAACAGTACTGATGAACTTTTATTAAAGGTTCAGGTAAGATCCCAAATTTACATAAACAAAGCACAATAAAACAAAGCAAAGTAATTAATTAATGAAATTACATACGGATTTTAAAAAATAACATGGTAAACAATAGAAACTTGGTAACTAAATTGATAACAAAATTACACACAAAAATTACAAGCTGGAAAAGCTGATTAACAGTAACTGCAAAGTTCATGCAATTTAGACGTTAAATTCTTAAAGGTCCACTGTACAAATGTAATCGTGCGTAAAAAAAACTGCCACTAGAGGTCATTGGAGTACCTGGTTAAGATAGCTTTATTTTAATAAGAACACTTCCAAGCATTTCAATAAAAGAAATTGGCCTTAACGTTTCATAAACCGTTTCTGCGGTTCTAAGCTAGTTATGTGTGTCATTTTAACTTTTTACTCATATTGTTATGATAATAAAGTAATTTTTAGACCTATCAAAAAGTATTACATTTAGATAAAGGTTTATAAAATGCGTTTTTAAGTGGTCTTATACTTTGACCTACCTCACTTCCTCACGAGGGGAGAAAGCAGCGCTCGAGAGATTGTGGGAGGAGTTAAAACACTATCACCTAGTAACCAGTAACGTAAACTGACCAGAAGGGTCGTAAATACGAAACCCGATCCGCTCTATGTCAGATCTTTTGTGCAGCTCCTTTAATGTTGGTAGACTGAACTTGTCTCGACGTTGGGAAGAAATGATGTTTCAGCAACCCGGGTGAATTCTGAAGGAATGAAAGCAAGGGGATATCAATGTGCATGCAATTTATGGAAAATATGGGAATACATCGATGTGGACGACTGGTAATAAGAGGTTGGAGTTCATAAAAAGACGATTTCTTCCCCATCGAGCGAATGGAATAAACCCGTAGTTTTTACTTCTTCATTCCTATTTGGTAGGTTATGAAATCTATATCTTACAATTCCCTATAACACCATTCATATTACCATGTTTTGTATGCAAAACTAGAATTTAGACAAACTTCGGCTTAGGGAAAGAAAAAATAAACTTCATCTAATTGCTGTTACGTGTAGTAAAACGAATGAATCGCGAACGTTTTCTATTTGTGTTTGTTATAAACATACAAATAAACACAAACAGTTGTGATAGACGCAACATAACCATACACATTTTACCAGACAATTATCATGCTCCTTGATCACCAGCTAAAAAGGATGAGTAGCGTGCAACATGTTTTTGTTTTAACACGCGTCAGATAACCACTTTGAAATCCGTATTTTATCTTATGATTGCTCGGGCAACAAAGTCAGTCAAACAAAGTTTTTGAGTGCTCGACTGCATCGCAGTTTCGGGAAAGAATAGTGTGGCTCTTGTTGTTTTTCTGCTGTTGTGCTGCCTGTGTCTGTGCCTGTGTATAGTAGACAACGATGAGTGCAAATCGTACACAATCACGATTCTCTGATACTTGCGATTAAATGAGCGCGTGCCTGATTTTAGGAGTTGACCGTTGACTCGCGCGGTCAGTTGACGCCATAAGAAAGGAGTTTATAAACGGTTGTATTGATAAACCCGTTTATATTTTGTAAGGGTGCTTTCATAATATGTTTTAAGATGAAAACATTTTTAAGGTTTCTATGTCTTCAGTCAAAATCTTCATATTATTTTCAAAGTGTACACGCGGTAGCAGGTTACAGCTACATGGCAGGTGGGCTACAGAAATGAAGAGCTCTCAAGTAAAATTTCCACGATTGTTCTGAAACTTTAATTATTTATTTGTTTTTTTTTGGGTAACACTTTACAGTAGTTCCATTATAGTTCCATTATACACTCATGTTAACTAAGGCACTAACCATTAGCCATACAGTATTTATTGAACGTATTGTTAATACATTTTTAAATTCAAAAGTTCTGTTGAGTATTATGTTAGTAATGTCTGTTAATATTTTTTACTCTACAGTGAACAATTGTTTTTTGCGTTATATTACAATATTATAAAATACGTTGTTCTGTAATGTTGAGACCTTGTTTTGCATATTGTATTTTGTGTGAAAGCTGTTAAGTGTGGAATATGTAGGTCACGCACACTTGTCTTCTTACAGTACTGAACAGACATCAATCACAAGCGTGCAAGCTGACATTATCCACCCGCCGCCTCCCCTACATTGGCGGTTGGTTCCTTTTCTATATGGCTTCATGTGTACAGAGCATGTAAAAATTATAGTTCTTTATGTGGTTGGGTTAGTGGTTGGTTAGTGACTGTTGACTTGGAGCATAATGGCTCAGCCAAATGGTTGTGTGATCCAACATTATTGACTTAAACAATCAATAACGTGACAACTGTGTTTTTTTACATTTTATTGCCACACATCAGTGCACATTCAAGCAACGTGTGACACAATAAATGGTCCGTCACACATTTTTGAAGCATTTAAGGAGAAAAAACTGCTCTATTGAGAGCATGAAACTAGCAATTACATTATTATTCTTTGATGTCAATGTTGCTTATTTTAACACTCTTACCTGTTTGAAACTAATGAAATCCTTTTGATACATTTATAGATTTCGATTTTACAATTTGTATGAAAATGATAGTTTAATAATTTATTTCTGTTAGTTTCTCATCATAAATTGATGAGTGAATGCAAAGAATAGTGAGACTAAAGTGACATTTTTTAACCAATGTCAAATCATGCTAACATCATTCGAAATCATGCCAAACATGTTAAAGCATGTTAACTTTGTGCTCATGTTAAAATATGCTAATAGCATGTTAACCGTGAAAAATTTTAAGGTCAGGTTAAAACATGATAGCTTTATGATAAATCATTGTACCCTCGAGGTAAAACATGTTTGCAAACTATCATCTATACAAATATACAACTATACATCTATACAATTTTAAATATCAAGTTATATATATATATATTTTGAACTTTTGGACCAACATATTTTTAGGGCCAACATAGTCATCAAACCCAATTACCTAGTTAACACTACCTTTAGCACAGAAAATGGACAAAAAAAACACATGTTTCCTTTATCTTTGTTGTTAATGGTGTTAAAGTAAATGTAATCAATTTAAACACATATAAATGCTAAATAAGGCTTTGTTAAATCATGTTAAATCATGACTAAATAAAGAAGGTTTGCTCTGGGTGTTTACCATTTAGGGTGGCCTCTACCATCACGTTTAGKCAAATACTMTACMAAATACCCATACTTTGTTTAAAACAGTATTTTAAATTCAGTGTGATGTAACCACTCGAACGTTAACTACATTTTCTTAATTGTATTATTAGTTGTTATGTGATAACTAATATAAGTCAATATGAATTTAGAACGGTTTTCTAAATTTGAACACTTTGAAGTATACAAAGGTTTTTTATATTATAATCACACCACATGCAATTTTTGTAAGATTCAAGCAGTCACGCATTTAAAGCATAGCAACCGTAGGGTGAGGGTTAACATTAATATCATGTCCTGTTGCCCTCTTCACAAGCTGTTTGTGGTGCCTTTTTTGTTATATTAAGTTAGCACATTTAAGCGGATGTAACAAATTGTTATTGTGAGGACTGATTGGTCATCTGTTTCTCTATAATTAAATCCACTTTTTGTAAAACTTGGAACAGTCTGTTCTTCTAAATAGCTCTGAAATGTCACTTTGTGTGAATTTGTGAACAAAAAAAAAGCATGTAATGATTTGGTTGACAGTGTTATCATTAACACATCTATAGTTCACTGCTAAACCTACTTAATGCTCTGAAGCTTTAGTAATCTGATTTAATTTATCTGTTACAGGTGAAGAGGATTTCTGATGTGACTACTTAAAGTCGGAATCTGTCAGAAACCCAGAAAGCCCTTGTGTAAAACATGGCAAGAGGGGCTCTTGAAACTGATGGGAGGCAACAATACACATAGAGATGATGGAACAGTCATATTGACAAAAACTACCTGCACAAGCCCTCCTCCTGCTGCTGACAGTCAGCATGCTGCGGATATTGCCACTCAAATTTGGCCGTGTCTACCGTTGTGGCAAGTTTCTCTTCATAGTTACACTTTTTATCATTCTGCTTATGAACACTCACAACTTTCTCGCCTCCTTCCAGAGGAATGAGCTCACTGACCGCCGTTTCATCGGACTCAACAAATGTCCAGCCTGTTTCGGCACCAGCTGGTGCCGCAAATTCATGAATGGCCAGGTGACCTTCGAGACATGGGGTCGTCTGCGCTTTCTTGACTTCTTCAATGTAAAAAACGTTTATTTTGCTCAGTATGGAGAACCCAGGGAAGGAACCCGCAGGGTTGTGCTCAAACGTCTGGGCTCTAACCAAGAGCTGGCAGAGATTGATCAGAAGATATGCAAAAGGGCCACAGGAAGACCCCGCTGCGATCTCATTCAGGGTATGTACAAAACGGAGTTTGCCCGACTCAACGGGGATGTGAGACTGCTGACCCCTGAAGTCGTGGAGGGCTGGTCAGATCTGGTCCACTGTCCGTCCCAGAGGCTTTTAGATCGAGTGGTCAGGAGATATGCTGAGACCAAGGACTCTGGAAGCTTTCTGTTAAAAAACCTTAAAGACACAGAACGAATGCAGCTGCTGATGACTTTGGCCTTCAACCCAGAGCCTCTTGTGTTGCAGGTATTCACACACTATAAATTCTTGTTTAAATGCCTTTCAAGTTGCTGAATGTTTATTTTGAAGTGCAGGCACTGTTTCTAAAAGTTAAAGGGATTAGCAGTGCATCTTTGCATATTTTAAAGTTCTTTGCAAAACTTTGTAAATAATACACACTTTAAGGCTGTCAGTGGTCACTAAGAGATTTTCCTGCTTTGGGCTGCTTTGGGTTTAAAAAGAAAAAACTTGGTATTGTTCCAAAAGTTTTAGTATAACGTTCTTGATGTCCGCTATATATATTTAAGTTGTTTTCATCTGCACCAGTGACAGTCTTTGTCAGTTCCTGTTTCGCACCCTTCTGTTCAGCATTGATTTTTAGGCCCAGCTAATCTATTCCAATTTCTTTCACAATTGACCCAGTTGTCAAAGGGCTGGGCAAACAAAAGGACATCTCAGTGTGTGCAGCCAATATCTGATCTCACGTCCCATCATTCACTCCATCTGCCACACCTCAAGCATTCTTGGTGATAAAGGCAATCTGATCTCTTTCTGGGGAGCCAGCCGTTAAATTTGATTAGCCACATACAGTTTAGCCCACGTTTGCCCTGCAACCTCCATAGCAGTGCTGTCAACATAATGAAATGTCATTAGATTGCAGTGGGTGCCGCTAATGAATTGGCTCCTAATCCATAGATGCGATTACCTGTGATGCTCACCATGTGATGTTCCCTTACCCTGTCGAAAACATGACGTTAGAGTTAATAGATGTTTAGACCCCCAAAAAATAATTACAAGGTTTTCAACCATTTTGTCAGACATTGCTTTTTTAGTTGTCAGCTGCCAGACTGTACACAAGGGATTGTGGGTTGTCACAGTAAGTCAACTCTCTATGCTTTGTGAACACTGGATGCAATAGCTCCTTGCCTATATTTTTCTTTGACCATAGCTAAGATAGATATGCAATAAATTGACCATTTTAACATTTAGTCATCCATTTGTATAACAAGAAAAGTTAAGCTTGCAATGCTAATACCACTTTCCTCCAGCTTTTCTGTCTAGCATGGATCTGGAGTCCCTTAAGTTAATTTTTTTGCCTTGTGTATTTTTAGGCTCAAGTAAAAAATAGGCTAATTTTGTGTTAGTGTTTGATGGCGGCCCAGGGCTAATGTTTTGCTCAGGGGGGAATAGAAGACTCTGATGCCAGACACAAGCAAGACAGTAAGAGGATTACAAAACCAGCATGTGACAAGAATTCAGATGCCTCTGTTTGTATTTTATTTTTTATGACAACTGGTATTTTTACTGCTATTTATACCCAGCACCTACCACCCCTTCCCTCCCCCAAAGGTCAGAAGCACAATTTGTTCCCTTTAGCCTGGTATTGTGTCACATTGTTGTGAAATATGTCTCCTTTGGAAAAAGCTGCTGCACCTGACTTTATGCCTGCGTTGCTTATGCCTCCTTCCTTCCATTGAGAATGTGTTCTCAGCGAGGATGAGAATAGCACAGGCAGAGCCCTGAGGGTCATGTCCATGCATTAATCTCGCACACAGCCTGGTGTGTGGTGTGTGCCTCCTCTCCGTTCACCTGACAATGAGGTTATTATGAGGTTGCCGTGCCAGCAGCACCTTTCTGAACAGTCCCAGAGCTGACAGGAGTCAACTGCTGTTTGTGTGTAAGGCTTTTTACAAACAAGGTGGTTATCAAGGACATACCTATTATTTAGATTGTGTAAACTGTTAATCTCACCTCCCATGAAAAGGTTTCTGCATCTGCATTTGCTACCCTTATAAGATTTTTAAAAGCAATTTTGGGAGTGAGATTATTTCAGATTTTTACTTCAACACCACAGCACCATTTAAATCTACTGTTAATGACTTAGCAAGTGTTGCTTTTAGATTAAATTCAGGGTTTATTTGAGGGTATGACGTTACTTGTCTCCAGGTACTTGTCTGTTTTGGGTGATGTAACTGTTTGTACACGCTAACAATCACCCAAAGTGTTTTTAACAATATTGCATTAGCATGTTACAGATATTAGCAAGAGATATAAAGCAAACTGTATGCTCAAATTTATATTTATATTCTGACCTTTATTTTTCAATTTTCTTTAATAGACAAAAAAACAAATTATAGGCAGTTATTAGAGAGACAGGGAATTGGATTAGGGAAAGTTGCAGGCTGTGATTAAACTAGCACTACCTAGCAGAAACTAGGATTCAAAATTTCACGCACTGTGCCACTGATCCAACATGCTTGCTGTTTAAAATGTCTTCACTGTATTTTTTGACTGTTTGTCACTTAGAGAACAGCCATCTGCGAAGAGATATTTCCTCCTCACACTTCAGCGGCAGTTTGACAGGCTCTATAATTGCAGAGAGTATGAGCAAACTGTAGTCTTGGGAGCTTTGCAGAAGTTGCAGATATTTATTAGTTGCAGATGCGTTCTTCAAAGAAACTAGCATGTACAATACAGACACTGTCTCACCGGATCTGCCTCTGTAAGGCGGCAAGGCTGTTAAAGCTGCCAAATCCATAACATTATACTTAATAAAAATCAGCGAGCTTACAAAAATTATTTATAATTTGAGATGTCAGTTCCAATTTGTGAGATTGTCATCTATAAAAGAAGATGTGTAGGGGCTGGAAGGGTGGAGCATTTGTAGATTGTTCTTATGACTTTAGAATTTAAATTTATAATTCATATTACGAAAATAACTCTGCAAGCAATGTGGAATTTTATGTTTGAAACAGATATGGTGCCAAAGAAGTAAAATTTACAGACCCTGACTAGCCACCCTAACAGGCTAGATTAGAAGTGTGTCTCTTTCACAATTGACTAGCACCTGACCATCTGTCATAATGTTAGCAGTAATTTCATTAAATCCAAGCTATCACCAGCTTTCAACACATCCATACCACTGCATGTCATGAACAAACCTGAAGCAGTGGGCAACATTCACTGCAGCGTCCGGGAAACAATCGGGGCCCTTCAAGGGCACTTCAGTTGCTACTTGCCAGCGCTGGGATTGAACCGGCAACCTACTGATTTCAAGCCCCACTCACCAACCAGTAGCCCACCACTGCCGCCGAATTATTTTTCATTCCTTATGGCTGGTTTCTCCACTAGATTTTGAAAACAAATGTATAACGTTTGATAAAACCGTCCTCTCTGCCTGCATGCCATGTCATATAATGTACAGTTCTCATCTTTAGAAATGTTTTCACAGTCAACCTGAATGCCAACTCGACTGATCGGTTGCAAGGTTTAACCTTGGGCATTGAAGCAAGACACATTGCATTCGGAAACAGATAGATGCAGTGCAATAAAATGCAGTGGTCAAAGTAGGCTGTCTGTATATTCACGGGTATAGCACTTGTGCTTCAACTGTCTATTCAAAAATAGACAGACAGGCAGGCAGATATCAGCCCCACTAATTAACTGTTTAGCACCTGCTTCTCTTAGCATGTGACAACAGTGTTTAAGTTAATTACTCTGACCTTTTCCTCTTTAAAGCACATATAGCTGTGACTCCCTGCAGCTTGAGATGAAAACAGCAAGTTGTCTACACAGTCAGTCACAGTCTATTTGATTTGCCCTTGAATGTTATTGCAGCTTTCCAGTGTTATTCATTTTCTTCGGAAAGACTTCAGACTTGTTAGCGCATCCTGGCTATTCTCTTAGTAAAGCTCTATGTACATTGTAGGCTTACCCACAGAGTATCAACTTTGCTCAAGGACCCTCTAAGGAAATTGTGTTCATGTGTTATATCATATGAATGAGAAAAGGAAGGGGTTGGGTTGAACTGTGTTTCAACTGTGTTTGAAACTTGTGTGTTTTTGACATAACCTTGTGTGCATTTGGCAGTTGAAGCAAAATAAAATGCGAAAGAGAATTTTGTTCTTTACTTGTGCTTTATGACAGTCTGTGTGTATATTTTGCAAGTAAATCACTTAAACGTTTAAACAGACACAACATGTAAATGCAGGGAAACTAACGTTCATGATGATGGATAACAGAATATCTACAACAGAGACAAATACACTGTTTACTGGAGATGTGAGGGACACACGGCATGGACATGCATAGAATGTACACTGTAGCTCTGTCTAACAATTTGTCTGTTTAAGCAGAGATAATAATTCACATTTTTAAGACACACAAGCGACTAACGGTAAAAATGTTAAAATGATTGGCTGTTTATGAGACAGGAAGTGCACATACTTGAGGGTTGTTCATCATGTAACATCATGTTTATTTACATTTAAATGTAAAATTAAATTAAACATTTAAATTAAATGAAATTTAAGTGAAATTAAGTTATATCAAAAATATTTAATATTGATAATTGTTTTTTAACAGAAACAGTTAAGCAACAGAAGAAGACATCAGCTTGTAAGTAAGTTTGTGCTTATATTTCCATTGGTCTCAGTATAGTGCTAGTTAACAAGAGGCGTTGGTCTGTTTAATATATTAATCAACACTAGTAATCGCGTGGCAAAATGCGTTTGTTTTCGATTGGCATCGCGGGGGGCTTTTCACACTCGGCGAAACTAAGTTAGAAGGCGTGGCCTGCTGAAATGAGTCACGTGGTAAAGTTGTGTTTGTATAAATCTGGTTGTTACACCGCGGCAGCCCTCATGTGAAGCCCTCATCGTGTGAAGACCGATGAGTGTAAAGACCAGCGACTCCACCTGCGCGACGACACCAACAAAGCACTTAAGTATTGTCTATGCTCTTCTGTTTATTTACTATAATTTTACTTATTATTTATTAAATCTTTATCTACTACTACTCTGTTCTGTACGTTTGTTCTGTTTTCACTATGTGCTTCCAAATCTCTACTATTACCACCTGCACCCGTCAACCCCGCTCTACACGCTGGAGGTCTCACAACCCCAGCAACCTTCTCACTGTTCCCCTGTCCTCTGACGTCTTACTCTCTCTTCCTATCGAGCTCTGGAACTGCCAATCTGCTGCAAACAAGGCAGACTTCATCTCTGCTATCGCCTCTCCACAAATTTCATCCTCTCCCACACACCCCGCCCAGTTGGTCGAGGTGGAGGCACAGGCCTACTCATCTCCAAAGACTGGAAATTCAACCTTTTATCATCTGTTGGCAGTTACACCTCATTTGAATCTCACGCAATTACCGTCACCCACCCCGCTAAAATTCATGTTGTAGTTATTTACCGTCCACCAGGCCAACTAGGGGACTTCTTGGATGAATTGGATTTGCTACTCTCCAGCCTCCCAGAGGATGGCACTCCACTAGTTGTGCTTGGTGACTTCAACATCCACCCAGAGAAACCTCACGCTGCCGGCTTTAACACCCTGCTGGCATCATTCAACATGAAGCGACTGATCACCACTGCAACCCATAAATCTGGTAACCATTTGGATCTCATCTACACTCTGTACTGCTGTTCTGATAATGCATCTGTTACCCCTCTGCACACCTCTGACCACTTCCTTATCACTTTCAACCTCAACATCACTACTGGCACCTCTAGTGAGGCTCCTCGTGTCACCTTCCGGCAAAACCTTCGCTCTCTGTCCCCTACCCGTCTGTCCTCTTTAGTCTCCTCCTCACTGCCCCAACCCTCCCAACTCTGGCAGTTGTGGTCTACTGGTTAAGGAGTTGGGCTTGTAATCAGTAGGTTGCTGGTTCAATTCCAGTGCTGGCAGGTGGCAACTGAAGTGCCCTTGAGCAAGGCACCTAACCCCCGATTGCTCCCCGGGTGCTGCAGGGATAGCTGCCCACTGCTCTGGGTGTGTGTGTGTTCACGACTTGCAGTGTGTGTTCACTCCTCACGATGGATGGGTTAAATGCAGAGTTCACATTTCGGTTATGGGCAAACGTAACTGACAAAAACGTCACTTTCTCTGAACTCGACGCTAACACTGCTACTAATACTCTCTGCTCCACACTAACATCCTGCTTTGACATCCTCTGCCAACTTGCATCTAGGCCTGCACACGCCACTCCCTCTGCAAATCAAATAATCCTTCTGATCTTAATACATACCGCTCAATCCTTGCCTACTTTTCGAACAAAGTCTCCACTGCTAAATCTACCTACTACCATGACAAAATAAACAACTGCACCGACTCTTGCTCCCTGTTCAAAACCTTCTCCTCACTTCTCTGTCCTCCCCCTTCACCACCGTCATCCGCCCTCACAGCCGATGACTTTGCTACCTTCTTCATTACTAAAACATCTTCTACCAGCAGCCAATTCTTCTCACCTCAATCCGACAACCACTCTGCGCTCACTTCTGATTCTCTGTCATCTTTCAGACCTCTCTCAGAGACAGAGGTCTCAAATCTAATCCTTTACTCCCATCCTACTACCTGTCCGCTCGACCCGATCCCTACTCACCTTCTCCAGACCATCTCCCCCTCCGTAACTCTGACACTCACTCACATCATCAATAACTCCCTTCACACTGGTATCTTTCCCACAGCTTTTAAGCAGGCTCAGGTCTCCCCACTGCTTAAAAAACCATCTCTAAATCCTGCTCTTC
>JBAJNP010001586.1:4375-30901 GCA_036877545.1 Yasuhikotakia modesta
ACACACACACACACACACACACACACACACACACACACACAGAAGAGCTCTCACCTACAGACTGTTCCTCTCATACACACACACACACAGAATCCAAAATGAACATGTGTAACATGCTAAATGTGAGTCAAGTTTGGTTTTGAGCCATAAATTAAAACTTTGACTCATGAATAAACAGGATCACTTTTTAAAGGTTCATTCCTGAAGTACACAGCATATTAATAAGCATGTTCTGTGTGATGTTATCAGTTCAGTGACGGACAGAGTTTAATCTTAATGACTTTTGCCCGACGCCACTTCATTTGATCATAACATTCGATAATTATTAAACCTCATCCTTTTGCCCCCCTCTCTCTCTCTCTCTCTCCTCTCTCTCCTCTCTCTCTCTCCTCTCTCTCTCAGCTGGTTTTGTCACTCATAAACAGGTACGGTAAGACTGTTTCATGTGAACGTGATCTGATTGATTATAAAGTTCAAGATCAGACTGAATATGAGGCATTTTATGACTTATTGCTGATTATATTGTATATAACACTCTTACACTATCAGCAGATGATGTGCTGTTTAACATTAAAACTGTTGAGGCTGAACTTTATTGATTCTGATTGTCAGTAGAATTAATGCTTGTATAAATACTGGCAGTGATAAATAATGGTGATGAATATTGATAGAGGTTTAAGTTTCTGAAGACCACATGACACCATGATGATTAGATGTTAATATTACCATGTTGGTTTGAGTTAGTCTCTTGATATTTTTGAGTTCCTTTTAAATTTGACTAAAAGTAATTTATGTGCTTAATAGTGATGATTATTTGTCATGTGGTGGTTGTATTGTATAGGAATAATATAGTTTTATGTTGGGATCTGATCTCCAAACTGTCTGCGGCCTCATTGCTCAAACACACTTTGACTGAATTTGGGTGCCGCTCTCACTTTCTTCTGTTTCACATTCATTTCCACAGCAGTTCTGTTCTCACACACGGACCAGCAGCTCCGATCCAATTCTGCCACCTGAGACTAGAACTGGCAATTCAGTCCTGCTGTATTGATTCCTGCAGTGGAACCAGATCTCAGCTGACCCGGGCATCAGACGACTGCAGGCGTACAGAAACATCTGCAGGCATCACAACATCTGGATAAACGTGATGCTGCTCTCAGTAAGAGTGAGATACTGGTAAGAGTTTGCTGTAGTCTCCAGTGCTGAGATGATGTTTCTCAGGGGAAATGGTGTCTTCAGAGATGAGCTGGACTCTGTTCTCACCATGTGTCCTCCAATCCTTCAGATTTCTGATATTATGTTGTGTAGCTCATAATATGGTTACACAATGCTTAAAGTAGACATGGACATTTCCTGAACACAGTCCTGGTTTTATTGTGCATGATATATCAGAGGTTATGTTGTTGTTACTGTAATAAAGATTACAGCAATAAAAGCAGTAAATAACAATCAGTTCGAAAGCAGACGTTACATTGAAACACGTGCAATGATGCTTTAGATTTGACCTTCAGTCTCTGTCCACTGGTAAAATATTCTGCTTCACTTGGAAAACATTAAATCACTGCAGTGCATTTCTGTCTGTCTGGAACGAGATTACAGAGAGCACAAAAAGAGGAGATTTAGTCAAATTTACTCGACTAATTTCAATCTCTGGAGACATTAATGTTTGATCGCTCTTCTCATTCCTCACAGGTCAAAGGTCAGTCCACGGATCGTAAAACAATCCAACTTAATAAAGTTTTCAAGAGACCCGTAAATGACACATGTAATTACTTCATTAAGATGTTCGTCTTCGTCTGTGAATAATTACACGTCTCTGAGCTCTGCTTCAATTCAGCACTGAAAGAGAATCACACATTTCAAGCTTAAATTTAAATCTCGTCTTCACTAATTGCTTCTTTGAAGCATTCTGAAAGAGTTCAAGCAATATTTTCCAAGCAGAACATATCTTGCCAAATTGTCTTAATTCAACACAGATGTGGGACTGAGAGGTTATGAAACTGAATTATGTTTGTCTGAAGGCTGAAACCGCAGATTCTACAAACCCGGCAGAAGAGTCATTTAGTACACAGTCCAAAATCTTTATTTTATGCATTTTTGCTTTTTTTTAAATAAATATAATTTTTTCTGTAGTTACTTTATGATCATAATAATCTGAATGTAAACATCTTTGTGAGTTTTCTGACTTTTGCTTTATTCAAGCAGCAACAGACCAGTTACCAAACCTTAAAAGATTTGATTGAAACTGTGTAAGGAAAGTTTGTGGTGTTCATCAGATGAAATGAGCGTCTGCTTTAGAGAGAGTCTGTGAATGATTGCTGAGGGTTACTGATCTAACCTCCAGCAGAACTCTGTCCCATCACTTATAAAGCTGTAAACACACAGACACGCCTCCTGAGTTTCTGTTCTCTGCTACATAAGTGAGTCTCTTCTCCTGCAGCGTTGTGACTGAAGATCAGTTCAGACTGAAGGTAAGAGCGCTTCATGGCTGTTTAACATTTACACACACACTTTCATTTACAGCTTCATGTTTATTCTTGGCATCACCATAAAAACATTTACTGTTCATTTACTTTCCTTGTTACTTTCCTGTATTTTTACACGAGCATTTCTGAGCTTTTTTACAAATAAATGCAAGGCAATACAAATCTTCTGAAGCAGTGGTTCCAGTAAAACTTTTCTTCTGAAACAAAATTGTGTAAGATAACAAGACTTAAAACAGTGAATTTATCTTTTCCCATTTCAAACTAATTGTAATTTTGTAAGATTTATGTTTAAAAATGAGGAGAAAATAAATTGCCAATGGGCTTGGAAAAATAGGATGCTGTATATTCTCTGAAAGCAAATCTTAATATCTTATGCAGTTTTATTTTCAAGTAAATTAGTTTTGCTATTAAAATGTTTGGATTTTTTTCTTGAAGTTACTGATTAAAGAAATGTTTTTTTACAACGTGACACTGTAAGAGTCCAGTGATGTGAGATAATATAAAGTTTAGACTTTTAAAATGAAGCTGTAAGATACAGTATAATAAAGTGTTGCAGTCAGAAACAATGTTATAAATGTTCTGCCTGTAACACTGGCTGAACCTCAGCAGTTATCAGCAGTTAACAGTGTTACTGGTGGACAGTTAATGTCCTTCAATTCAATGATGGTGGAAAATTGTTTAAACAGCAGGTGAATTTATTACTCAAAACAACTGAATGTTAATAAACAATGATGATTACTAACATAACTCAAGAAGACAAGAAACACAATAATAGTAAATAGTAATACAATCATTTAAGACATTTAAGGGCACGTACTGTGTGTCAGGCGCAGAGGAAGATGAATTATGGGATGTTTGTTTGTGTGTGTTAATCAGATGGGAAGGCGGCGCTTCTCGTCGCTGGAGGTGACCCTGACGGTGTTGTTCCTGCTGGTGCTGGTGGTCTGTGTGGCGCTGGTCGTTCTGCTGGCCCTCGGAGAACCAGCGGTTAAAAAAGACGGTGCGAGAGGAGATGCTCATATTAAACCAGACAACAGCAACAAAGTCACACAGAGACACAAATACACACATTTCACAGATCTACAGACACAAATACACACATTTCACAGATCTACAGACACAAATACACACATTTCACAGATCTACAGACACAAACACACACACATTACACCTCAGACCTCATCTGATCATTCCTGTTATGCGGCGGCTAAACTCTTAAACAAATAACATGTTTGTGGAAAGTTTGTTAGGAAGTAATTATGTTAAATGGTGTACGCAAGACTTTAAACATGCTCTAGTTATTCTCATCTTTATTAAATGCAATTTGATTAAGTTGATTAAATTTAACTATTAAAGGAAATGTAACTGTTTATTTGCACCATTGAAACACAATTAGCAGGACAGAACTGAACAGAATGGCAAAAACAGGTAATTTTTGTTCAAAGAACAGTGAAATAATTCATTTTCATGTGCAAGAAATGAATGTGTCTAATGTCTTAGGTAGATATCAGACACAAATTGTTACTTCAAACAGGAGTTTGTTGTGCAGCGAGGGCAGGAATATTTGTCCTGTGGGACTCCAGCAGTAGTTTATTAAAGATAAAAACACAGTCTGTCTCGTCAAGGACAGCAAGAACTGCGAGTCTTTGATGTTCCACTAAAGCATAAAGATACATCCGCCCTGATAGTTATCAAGGACACCCGGCAGTGAGAACTCAGAGCGCAGCCGCGCGGGGATGGGCGGCTCAGGCCGGCTCAGACACGGCTATTATGACAGCTGTCACTCTCAATTTCAATTTACTGCCCTGATGTGGGTCAAGTGGCTCATATTTAAAAGCAACAAATTGATTCCAGGACGAGCGTGTGCTGTGCTTTCAGATGACCTTGTTTTAGCAGCACAGAGTATTGATGGAGATCAGGATACAAAAACATGATAGTTGAAGCCCTCACACACAAGGTTAAGCTGGTCAGTGATGAAGCTGTAATATTCCTGTGATATTGTACCTTTGTGTACTGCAGTTGTTTTAAGACACACTGCTGGTGTGTTCAGCTAAAGTTGCTTGTCTAATAAAGCAGAACACAAATGTTGACTTGCTATATATGTCCAGAGTCCGGATCAAATCCAAACATTGTCCCTGAATGCCCAAACATCCCACAGGCGGAGCGAGTCGACTGTTTCCCGGATGCAGGAGCTTCTCAGGTAAACTCAAACTCCACAGCTGACTCTCACTGTACAGCGTCTGTGTATAATGTTCCCTAGATTCTCCCAGCATGCTTTGCTGAGACTTCCTGTGTGTCTTCACAGCAAAAATGTTTGGACAGAGGATGTTGTTGGAGCCCCCTGGATGAGAGGAACATACCCTGGTGTTTCTTCTCCAGAAATCACGGCTACACTGTGGTCAGTCAACACAAGCCTGACGGCACACGTAAGTCCTGCTCCAGCCGCCAGCTCACTGCAGTAACACATGATCATGCTGTACGTTTGCAGATAACACTGTCTATTATCTTTCTGTTAAAAACAAGCTGTTCCACAGTTTGATTAGCATTAGGAGGACGTTTATGGTGCTGTTATACAGTGACACATTTCACCGGCTTTGCTTGTATGGCAACAAATAACAATTTTATTCTGTACAAAAGTACATAACAGACCCAGATTGTATCTAGGAACCTGAATATCATACAATCTTGTGTTAGTAAGCAGCTACCAGCCATCCGCAAACCAGACAGAATGCCCTAGCAACTGTACTGTACTCTCAACACCTTAGCAACCGCACAATATTTCCCACCCACAGCATCATGGAGGCAAATTGTACTTCAGCATCATGTCTCAAATTTGCTTTAAAATGATAGAAAAATCTATTTTACATGGTAATTTGGAGCGGGAGACAGCTGCGAGCTCATGTGATGTGCATGTGTTACTGCAGATACTGAGGCCCGGCTGCAGAGAATGAACGCCCCGTCTCTGTTTGGAGCCGATATTCAGGAGCTGAACTTCCACGCTGAAATGCAGACAGAAAATCGCCTCAGATTTAAGGTCTGGTTACACTCACACAAACTATTAGCCATTTCATGTTCACGCTCACATCAGTGTAAATAAATGTCAGCTTTCCCCATGGTCCTTCAGATCACAGATGCAAAGCAAGCAAGGTTTGAGATTCCTCATGAGGACGTGAAGCCCCCGTCCAGCCCCCCTACCAAACCCCTCAAATATGAGCTGGAGGTGATCCAGAACCCTTTTGGACTCAGAGTTTGGAGAACATCTCCCAAAAAAATCCTGTGAGTTTTAAGTCTTTTCACATGAAGATTATTTAGTGACTCTAGTGAAGCTAAATGCATCTCTACCCACAAACCCTGACGGCGACGCTAATGACGGAAATGTCACTTTTAAATATCTAGGCAATAAATATTTGGCTTTTGCTAGGTTTGCCCTGAACCGCAGCTGACCTCTGACCTGTTCTGCTGGCATTAGCACTGATTGTGTTGAGCTACTGGCAATATTGGGCATGTTATTACATTTGACTTTATTTTGGCTCTGTTTTCCTTTTTTCCGTCTATTTTATGTGTTTTTTATTCATTAGTTAACAAAAGCCATTTGTGATTCATTTGAGATGATGGCTTTATAATACAGTCTCTCTTTAATTTTAAGATTATTATCATTGTATTTATGCTGAAGAAAAATGTATGATTCAGTAATCTTTAATCTCTTGGCTGGACTCTTGGCATTTATGACTTAAAAACCCAATAATGACTTTTATAATCAGGGGAACTAGTAATTAATATTATGAGTTTTGGTGTATAATGTGTTGATTAATCTTATCTGCAGCGCTTTTATAATGTTGAGCAAGTATACAGCTGTAGATATAATGGCACTGAGGGAATTGAGCAATTGAGAACAGCCATAGCTTGTTCCCGTTAGATTAACACATGCATTAAAGTCAATGATGAGAGTGTATGTGTGGAACCACATATAAGAGAAGCAGCTCATGGTATTGGGCTGTCAGGTGACTGTCAGTTCTAAGCACTACACAAGTTTAAACTATCATTTTAGTGACCACATAAAGCTTGTTTTCAAGAGGGTGTAAAGTAAGCTTGATCTAAACATGCTCTCTCTCTCTCTCTCTCTCTCTCAGGTTTGACACAACCATTGGGCCGCTGGTATTTGCTGACCAGTACCTTCAGCTCTCTGCTAAACTCCCATCTCACAATATTTATGGGCTTGGAGAACATGTCCATCAGAACTTCCGCCATGACACAAACTGGAAGACCTGGCCGATCTTCACCAGAGACGCTTTTCCCAATGGAGTGAGTCTGTACTAACACTTACTGTAAACCTTACTGTAAATACATTCCTTATTTTCATTAATATAAAACATGTTTAATCAGATCAATGGAATTTAAACTGAAAATGTGTGTAAACCTGCATCTGTGAGTATTTTAGACTCTTGTAGACTTACTTTTACTATTAAATATATAACAAATGAAAAAAGCATTTAATTTAAACACATTTCCCTCTTTTGGGACGTGTTTGAGGTCACGTCTCTGTGAGACTTACATCTGCCAAAAGGTCACATTTGTGTTTCAAGGTTATAAAGCCTCTGATAAAAGCCACATTCTGTTGTGTGTTTAATCTCAGGGAACACACAACCTGTATGGCCACTATCCCTACCTCACATGTCTGGAGGATGAGAGCGGAAGATCCCTGGGCGTTTTCCTCATGAACAGCAACGCTATGGGTAAAAACCCACCAGTCACTTCTGAGAAGCTCGTTATGTCAGTTTGATGGCGATTTTGCGCATTGCTGGTCACAAATATGAACGTTGCCGTAGGCTAAAGTCATAGTGTTTTATAATATGATGTGTGATGTATGTGTGCAGCGTGTGTTTGCGTGTTTGTGTGCTGCTGTGTTAGAGAATTACAGCAATTTCTGTTGTCTGGCGCTCATGTGTGTGCCTGACTGTGACAGAGGTGACGCTTCAGCCGGCGCCGGCCGTGACCTTCCGGACGATTGGAGGGGTTCTGGATTTCTACATCCTGGTTGGAGACACACCGGAGGCCGTGCTGGATGAGTTCACAGAGGTCAGGGCTGCTGCCTGCTGTAAATAGAAACATTACAGATGTTTGTGTGCTGGAAATGGGTGTTACATGTTATACGTGTATAGACGTGTCCTGGTGGGCCGACCGCGTGTGCTCTGATGTGTGTTAGCCCCCAGAGACCCTCGACTCTCCACATGTTTTAAGAGCCACTGTTTGTAAAAAGCTTCATGTTAATGCAGTTTTGGACACACTTGCCACATTTTTAAATGAATTAACTCAGACGAGCTCTGTATGAAATACACTCACTGTTGCATTTTAACAGCATTCAGAAATATTGTCTCATATTTATGTTGAAATATAAAAACATATTGCAGGTGAAATAGTTGAGGAATTACAGAACTAAATCCAGATTTGTCAGCAGTCTCATGTTGTGTGACTTTGTCATGCTGTGAGATTCAAATTGTAAATATTTTCCTGCCAAACTTGTTGCTATGCTACATTTCAGAGTTTTATTTTAATGCCGATGTGTTTTTATTCAGCTCTTACAAGTTGAATTCCAAGCAAAGAATGTATATTTAACTTGTGTGTTTGTGTGTGTGTGTGTTTGTGTGTGTGTAAGAAAGTGTGTTTGTGTGTGTGTGTGTGTGTGAGTGTGTGTGTGTGTGTGTAAGAGTGTGTTTGTGTGTGCGTGTGTGTGTTTGTGTGTGTTTGTGTGTGTGTGTGTGTGTGTGTAAGAGTGTGAGAGTGTGAGAGTGTGCTTGTGTGTGTGTGCCAATATCCTAACTGGCTTTGTAAAAGCTGGACAACATACAACTATCTGATCATTGTCACAGAATCAACACTCTGAAAATGAAAGTCATTTTGACACTGTCATCATTTTTGTGCTATAAATTCCAAACCTAATTCTTTATTGATATGAACAAGTGTTAAGTGCTACCGGTGGCTGATGTTCAGTCATCCAGATGAATCCTCCAGGTTAGCCTGAGGGACTCCTGTGATGTTCAGTGTGTCTAACATGACTCTGTGTCTCCAGTTGATTGGCAGACCTTTCATTCCTCCATACTGGTCTCTGGGCTTCCAGCTCTCTCGCTGGGACTACGGCAGCCTGGAGGAGCTGAAGAGAACCGTAGAAAGGAACCGACAGATCGGAATTCCATATGTAAGTTCCTAGAACAGAAGTTGGTTCTGTGCTTTGTTCTACAAAACATGATTTTACCCAAACTTCAAAAGTTCCAGTCAAAGCACAGAATACATCTCATGATAAATGACTCCAGACATGTACATTTAACCTCTATATGCAGTTAGAAGCATTGAACACCTCATGGTGGGGCTCTAATCGCTACAAAATGTGTTGAAGCTCAATGTTTGATGTAATTCGAAGAAAAAAGGACATTTGCATGTCAGGATATTGCATCTCCATCTGATTAGCATTAGCAAATTACTGGCAAGAGAAGCTCACCATCTGGTGATGAATGATGGAGGTCAAGCCTTCCAGAAAAATCCAAACAGACAACAGCACTGCTACAATCTTTGCATGCAAAACAGACATTAGCCATTGCCCAAAGATCAGCTGAGCATTTGAACATTTACACTGTTTGCTGTCATGTTACAAGTACAATGAGGTTCTGTGAAATGAATCTAATGAGATTAAAGACCAGGAGTCGAACCCAGACTGCCAGAAGTGAAAACCTGGAGCCAAACCGTTAAATCATATGGAAGGTTTTACACGAATGTTGTGTTTCAGGACGTCCAATACACTGACATTGACTACATGGAAGATAAGAAGATCTTTACTTATGATCTGGTGAAGTTTAAGGACCTGCCTCAGTTTGCAGACTACATGCATGAGAAGGGACAGAAGTACATCATCATACTGGTGAGCCACCTTCATGTGTGCTGAGATCTGGGTTTTAACATTTGGACCTAAAGTTAGTTTAGTTGAGCTCGTTTTAACTAAATCTTCATCACAGGACCCTGCTGTGTCCACAAGCCCAAGAGTGAACGGGCCGTACGAAACCCTTATCAGGGGGCATGAAGCTAAAGTTTGGGTCACTGAGGCAGATGGAGAAACACCTCTGCTGGGTGAGGTAAGATCTTCTGAAGTAATCTTCATGAATCTTGGAAGTTGTCTTCAGGTCATTGTGGTCTGATGTTGAGTGTGGAGATGGTTCAGGTAAGTTTATTAGGATGCGACACATTGAATCAGTCAAAGTCTGTCACATGATTTCTAAAAACAGCCGCATGATGGATCATTGTGAGGTTACATGAGGTTACATCTGTAACCTTGAGTTTATGAGGCGATCAGTAACAACATCTCTAGTGATTCCGTAGCTGATTAGACACAGGCTGACTAACTGCTTCTTTATGGTTTTAATTCAGGTCAATGTTTGCATTGATTCTGAGTTTAATACATGCTGACTTGCTAAATAAATAAATAAAGAGAAATGTGTTGACATTTTTTTTCATAATGTGCTAAGTGTCCATGTCAGAAAAACAAGACCATCATACTTGAGCACAATGAAAATAAAACGCTTGAGACTATTCATTTCACTATTCACTATTTTTGAGACTAGTTTTTAGAACTATTCATTTTTACTATACAATTGTACTTTATTTTTATCAACTTATGTTCATTATGTTTCATTTTCCTGTGGGGTTTTTTATAATTCTTATTATTTTCAATAGTTTTAAGAATTTAAGGATTCTAGATTCAGATACAGTCATTACTGTAAATATAAAACCTAAATCTTTTTTAAATCAGCACAAAATGAAGCTACTTTACGAGCAAATACATGACTAATAATGTTGACATTTTATGGCTGTGTATGTTTAGATTTAACTCTTTGTTGACATCACATTGAGTGTCCAGCCTGTAATTAAAGGTGTAAATCTTACAAACGGCAGATCAACAACTTTCAGCTTCTTTTGTTCTGACATCATGTAAAGAAATTCAGTTTCACCGCAGTTAAAGTCTAAATTCCAATCCTCCCTCTTCTCGTTTCTCATCTTTTCTCTTCTCAGGTCTGGCCGGGAGAGACCGTGTTTCCTGACTACACTAACCAGGCCTGCATTGATTGGTGGGTTGATGAGATCAGACGCTTCCATCAGGAAGTTAAGCATGATGCGCTTTGGATTGTAAGTAACCTGTGACATCATCATTTAAATGATGTGATAAAGGTCGCAAAAGGTCTTGAATCTCATCTAGCAAACCCTGTATTACCAAATCTATCATTATATGTCATTTTGTCAATATCTATAAATCACGAGCAGGGAAACTCATTACTGGTCCATGTGATGTACAGGTAAACCTTAATGTCAACCTGGAGTCACGATCGGCACCATTTACTTCCTTAATTCACATTCCCAGACTTATTGATCCTGAGGCATCAGTGCATGTTATTCCCAAAACAAAACAACTAAACACTCCTGTCATTGGCTCTGCCTCGAAAACAATACTCATTGTTCAAAAGGGAATTTAAACCAATTAGATAACTGCAGAAATTTGAATAAAGTAATAACTCCAGAATTGAGGAAGTTTAATATTTGAGATGTACTGAGATGTTATCAATGGTGAAGGTCCGAAGCCTCCTCAGATGTGGGCTGGACAATCTACTGCACTGCACTCACATCAAACTCCAGCGTCTTCACACTCTTTATAGTCACATTTTAAAATCTGTTGCTTGCTGTTATTTCTCAGGACATGAATGAGATCTCCAGTTTTGTGAAGGGATCCAACAAAGGCTGTGCTGATAACAAACTCAACTATCCTCCGTTCACACCACGTGAGTCAGAACTACATGAGCTGCATGTCTGCTCACGTTCACTCAGCAGCTAACTGTACATACTGTATCCTCTACTGTACAGGGATCCTGGATGACCTCATGTACAGTAAGACCCTGTGTATGGATGCTAAACAGAAGTGGGGAAACCACTATGATGTCCACAGTCTCTATGGATACTCCATGGTTCTGGCCACAGACAAGTAAGAGTCTGCTGTAGTGTCGTAGTTCTGCAGTTGTGGTGAATATTAAAAATACATGAGGCTGTGTATTTAAAGCTGCAAAACTAATTTTATACTAAGATAATGAAATCAAATTATTTGGCATTATTTTTTTTAAAATACAAAAACACAATTTAGTTTGTTTTAAAACCATCTGGTTTATGAGGAAAGAAAGTTTTATTTTAAAATTAAAATAAATTTGACTGTGTAGTTAAAGCATTTACATTTACGCATTTAGCAGACGCTTTTATCCAAAGCCACTTACAGATGGAGGAACAACAGAAACAGTAGATCAACTGAAAAAACAACAATCTAACAAGCATTTCCCTAGACTAGCATAGAGCAAATAAACAAG
The DNA here is from genome assembly GCA_036877545.1 of Yasuhikotakia modesta. Classification (NCBI taxonomy): domain Eukaryota; kingdom Metazoa; phylum Chordata; class Actinopteri; order Cypriniformes; family Botiidae; genus Yasuhikotakia; species Yasuhikotakia modesta. The sequence goes on from JBAJNP010001586.1 coordinate 16,251, forward strand.
TGCAATTGTTAAAGCAGCAAACAATTGTCTCTGTAAGGCCATCTCTGTTTAAAACTTAAAACTGCAGAAACCTATGGAGTCAGTATTTGTGTTCTGTCGACTTACAGATGTGACGTATCCACAAATAAAATCAATCTGACCTTTCCTGGAAAATTGCACTCAGCAGCTCAAACGATAAATCATTATTATCTTACAGTTATGAGTGTCATTATTGTCTTACACTATAATTCATTTTTCAGTCTGGGGTAAAAGAAGGAGACTGTGTAGGTTTTAAATGCCCAGCACTTGTTCAATTCCTCCTTTTGTTCATTTGTAACTGCAGAAGTTAGAGATTGCAGATTTAACATGGTGTTTTTTAGAAAACTGTTATTTCCACCATTTTATAAAAGCCTCATTTTACAAATATGCCTCTCGAGTCAGTTGACGTTTGATGTTTTTTAGCGCACTGATACTTGATGGTTTTGTGGCGGATTGTGCTGATGACACACTGAGATCTCTGTACATCATTGTGGCTTTAATAGTACATCAAACTTTTTGCTTGAAAACAGCAATATTCTGTTTACTATGATGTGTCTGAGTTCATTGATAAAACGTTTGGATTGAGTGATGGATGCGTGAGAACAGCACGAGTCCGGCTCACAGCAGTGTTGAGTCAAAGCGTGTGACACACGACTCAGTGTTCAGTCGTGTACGGTCAGCGTGTCTCCGTGCCGTGGGATATCTTCCTCACAGGGGGTCAGGGTGGGCTGAACTGTATCATGTCATCTCATTTTTGGCTTCCTTTATTTCCAGCAGGAAGTCTGTTTTGCTCCTCGTGTTGTTTCAACCTCATTTATTTGCTTCGCTCTTTTCTTCTTTTATCTTATTCAGCGTAACTCCCACGTAACTCCTGACTGTTTCCTACGCCTCTGTGATTTTCTGGGTCCCCTCCTAGTCGGCACAGTGTTTCTCCAATTCCCTCATCGGTGTTGTTGTCTTTCTGTTGTTGTCAACACTCTGGTTAACTCTGCATTGCCGTTTTTCTTTCAGGGCTTCAAAAGAAGTGTTTGGGAACAACCGCTCCATGGTTTTCACTCGTTCGTCCTTCCCTGGAGTGGGTAAATATGCAGGCCACTGGCTGGGTGACAACGCTGCCAACTGGAATGACATTAAGTGGGCTATTCCCGGCATGCTGGAGTTTAACCTCTTTGGAATCCCTTATGTAAGCAGTTCGCCTCCATTTTGAAAATAACATACATCCAAACAGACTTCTTTTGAATTCTGGACAATTGATTGTAGTGGCTAGTCTTTCTTCAAACAACAGCCCCACTGAGAGACATATAGAAAGGTTTTAGGGACAATAAAGGGACAAACTTTGGATTTGATTGAGTTTCCGTGAAATGAAATGAGAAATTGAATGGGCACTTTGGACTCAGTGTTCCAGTCTGAATTGAATTAACATTGACTGACCAACTCAACAGTCACATCCAATGAATTTATCATGAGACGGACAATGTAAACATCCTCATCTATTGCCATATCCAACATCCTGTGGCGTTGCGTCGCGCTGCATTGATTCTTTCTGTCCGATGTGTCTGTTAAAATATCAGATCAGAAAAGAGACACACTTGCTGACATACTATAAGAGTAATAGAATTAATGTGGACAGTGTAGCTCAGATCATTTGACGTTGGATGTATTTGATGAAAATACTTGAGTTCATATTGAGATTTGGTTGTAGACATTGTTGAGATCTCTTTAAAATGCTAAAGGAGACACATGAGAGATTGTGAAGGTCTTTCATCTGACTAAGATCATGAGATCCCATCTGATCTCCATTCCGTTCACTCAATGTCTGTGGGAAACAGTTAAGAAGCTTTATTGTTGATTTTCTGTGGATTTAATTGGATGTTTGTGTTTCTACAGATTGGTGCTGATATCTGCGGGTTCTTCGATGACTCTTCTGAAGAGCTGTGCAGACGCTGGATGCAAGTCGGTGCATTTTACCCTTTCAGTCGCAATCACAACGCGCAACATTTCAAAGTACGTCCTGTCCTTTAATTACTGAAAAAATGTAATCTCAGCATGCAAAAACTTTTCCTGTGCTAACATTTGCGCTGCCTGTTTCTGCGTCAATGCTTAGAATTACAAATGTGTCCTCTCTCTTTAAATGCTATTTGTAGAAGATTTATTTCCCTAATCATTATTGTGAGATTGGCGTGAGAGAAGCAATCAGACCTCTCGAGCGAGAGTTTGAGGGGGCAAACGAGGATGAATGGAAAATGATATTCTTGGTGAAATTAGATGAATAAGATTTGACCTTTTAGTCGGAGAGTAATCATTCTACGGCTGTCAGTGCGACCGATGATGAACGCATTATCAGAATCCACACAGTAAAATCCATTCTCACCCAACTTCTCCAGTACTGCCGTATTTCTGTCGTTTCTCTATTTCTCCACCTCTCACTATTTTTATTCCTCTATTTTTTTAACAGCCTCAGGATCCAGCATCGTTCGGTTCTGACTCCCTCCTGGTGAAGACCTCCAAGCATTACCTGAACATACGATACACACTGCTGCCCTACCTCTACACACTCTTCTACAACGCTCATGTTAACGGAGGGTCTGTAGTGCGGCCCATCATGCATGAGTGAGTCTATATCTGCATGCAAACAGCAGTGCGTGTGTTACACAACAGATCGCTTGCAACAAACAGTGCTGTAGGTCTAAATAATTTCTCAAATGTATAAAACAGGCGCAGAGATAAACAGGCGCATGTTGCTAAGCAGGTCTTTACAAAGGGGGATTCGCACAAAACATATACTGTGTTTTACTGCAATGCTGTACTGATAATCAGCACCTTGGAATGGAAATATTTATAACATGATGTAATTCCTGCTGTGTAGGTTTTATTCTGACAGTGCAACATGGACACTTGACCGCCAGTTTATGTGGGGAGCCCACCTGCTTATAACACCTGTGCTGGACCCTGTGAGTACAGAACACACACACACACACGGTCACATGAATACTGATGAGCTCATGTGGGACAGATGAGAGAAATATGGGACTTTGTTTCTTTTTTCTCACTTTCTAATGAGATCATTGACCTCATTATGAAGAAATTAGAAGTGAATCTAGATTGCGGTCATGTGAAAATGGGTGATGAATTGTTTGAACAGTCTAAAGTGGCTTCATGCATTTTACCAAGAAATGAGTGAGAAGATGTTGCTGTTCATATACAATCTCATGAGAGCTCAGAAAAATCTGTCTGATGCGCGTCAGGAGAAACATTGAGGCTCTTCAGAACTTTATAGAGCCTGTGTGATACAAACACTTCAGACACAAGCAAAGTCCATATGCTGTTCAAAAGATTATGATAATTACTGGCCCTTCATTTGGAAAGCTTGGAGTGTGTGGAAAACAAGCTTTCAGGTAGCAAAACAGAAAATCCTGTTATTTTCTTACACATTATACTAATGACATCTGACATCTAACTGCAGATCAGTCCAACCTTCATCTTCTCACCGGGTTTTGTCTGGGGAAATCTAATCCCTCCTCATTTTTTAATCCCCTTACTCATGTTTTTAAGTGTTCAAATGATCCTCAAACCTGATTTGAGGGGTCAGGTATGTTGGTGGACTTCAAAGAGGACAGGAAGCCATTGCTGTGTGTAAAAGAGAAGCGTCTTCTAAATCACAGGCTGACAGTCACTCATCGCTGCTGATGCAACAATGAGCCAATCACGAGGGCAGTCATCACATGACATTAGCGGCTCCTCCAATCAGATTTTACATTCAGTTGTGAATCATGTTACTGTTTGGTCAGGCTTCTACTATAGGTTGATATGAGGATCATACTTGAGTGACATCAGAGAACAGCGAACAGAGTTTCTTCCCTTAGGCGAGAGATGAATCTTCTCTTCTGCTTTATTTGATGTTTCTCTTCCTGTTAGTTTCTTTTATTTTCTCTCCACCATCTTTGCTCTCAGCTCTCTCTCTCTCTCACACACTCTTGATGGGATGCCCATTAGCTTAATGAATTAAACTCATTAGTAATTTAGCAGAATAATGTCTGTCATTACTTCTTACAGTGTTTAAAGATAGCACAGATATGCATTTATATCTTTAACAAAGCTTATTTTTTATCTTTCTTTAAACTCATTTCAGGGTGTTGACAGAGTGAAAGCTTATATCCCAGATGCCATCTGGTACGATTTTGAGACGGTAAGATCATCTCGCTGCACGCTTCTCTCTGAAACACTCAACTACGATAACATTCTGTATTTACACACTGTACAGTCACTCATTGCCCTATAATAAACATCCAGAAAATAATCAATTTTCAGTGCATTTATATTTATGCATTTGGTAGATGCTTTTATCCAATGTGACTTACAGTACATTTAAGGTTGAACATTACATTGAACATCTAATCTACAACCTCTGTGCAACACTATGTGTGTGAGCTGAAGGAGGACGTTAAGGAATGGAATAAAACTTAATGAATGAAACGCAGGCTGGAGAATGTTGGCCTGTTTTCCTGTAGCTGCTGTTTGTCTAAAGCCTCTAGAATCTGGTCAGCCTCTCAGAGTCACATTAACTCCCACTGATGTGATCTGTGAGAAGATCAGGCCCTCGTCTCAGTGGCTCCCCAGCACCTGTGTGGTGCGTCTCAGAACTACTGGATTAAAGTAGTGGTGATTGGAAAAGTGGGTCTTGAGTGGTCCCAGCAGATGGAGTTTGATGGAGGAGGAACACAGAGAACCTGATTGGATCTGGAATTACTTATGGATGGAGCCGAGAGTTCCAACCTCCAACTGTATCTACACTGACCTGTTCACACAGACAGAGAGAGGGGGGAGATCTCATGTGTGGGCATGTGTGCATGTGTGTGGGCATGAGTGTGTGTGTGCGAGGGTGTGTGTGTGTGTGTGTGTGAGTGTGTGTGCGAGGGTGTGTGTGTTTGCGTGTGTTTGAGAGAGAAGTGTGAGGCAAAGAAGGCTTCACATGAAAAACAAACCACAGTAACCTTTTTTTTTTGCAGTTTCTGCAAAAATACTCAAGTAACAAGTAACTGTTACTACTGTAAAATTATTTAGTTTGAAATATAAACTGTCAATAAGTTTTCAGAATCCTTCTTTAGAAAAGAAAATTTTCTTTAAAAGTAAAATGTTATTTCTGTTTTCTTCTTTTATGTTTCAGTCCATGAACATTGGATGATGAATGTTTTTGGTTTGGTTTTCAGGGGACAAAGATCACAGAACGCAAGCAGCATATGCAAATGTACCTGCCCGCTGATAAACTTGGTTTACACTTGAGGGGCGGAGCCATACTGCCAGTACAGCGACCCGACGTCACAACCACATACAGGTAAATGCAGACACACCTGAAGACACCCTCACTCATCTCAGGTAGCCCCGCCCATTCAATTACAGTAAAAACTACAGTAGACCCAGTGCCATAATCACCATGGGTCCGATATTTCAAGGTTTATACATAATATGTACCATTAGAAACATTCTTTAAAGTACCTTCATGTCACCAGCATCAGTAAACATTTAACACAATGACCGTGATTCTATAAAAGCAGTATATTGCCACATTATTATTATGAAGATTATAGTGTGAGTTTGCTGTTAGAGATGTATTGAGATGTTGTGTATTTTGTTCACACTCGTCACTGTTTCACATGCATTTCTTTTGTTTATTTTCTCTCTGAGGTGTTTCCAGAACTGTCTCATTCCATTCATATGCATGAGCTCACAGTTTTTAACATTAGGAAGAAATATGGCAACACTTTATTCAGGCAAACGATTTGAATTTCTCTCTGTGCTCAATAGCAGTTTATTTTGTATTGTTTTCGTCTCCCTCTGTGAACACATTGCACCTTCAACAACAGAAATGAAAATCTACTGTATGTTTTGGGCTACATCTGCATTCAGAGTTGTGCTAAACAACACGCGCGCACACACACACACGCACACACACACACACTCACTCATGCACAAACACACAAACACACAATATTACGTTATTCAGAATTTATTTAGCGTTACTGAGCTGTAAGTGCTGAGAGGACATTAAAATCAAAAATTCACCTGATGAAGATTCTGTTTTCTGCTAGTTCTTTAGTTTCTGCTCAAAAGTGTGTGTGTTCCTCAGTCGCCGTCATCCCATGGGGCTGATCGTGGCGCTGGATGACAACAACAGAGCGTCAGGAGAGCTATTTTGGGATGATGGAGAATCACGAGGTATTTTGGGGGGATTTGCCAAAGTTTTACTTTTTTGATGTCCTTAGTTCACAGTGAAACACAAAACTTATAGGTAAATTTACTAAGCAGCAGTTTAACATCCAGAATTTAAGAGCACAGTTCTGTGTATTATTCACTGACCTGAAGACTCTCTGCTGAAATAACACTGGTTATTAAATCTGTCTCTGGGCCTCATTTACTAACTCTTGTGTGTAAAAACATGTATACAGTACATCATGATAGACATGATAATAAAGTAACTGTTGTGTCATATGTTCTGATCCATGCCAGTGTTGTTGTTGAGTTCTGTTTTCTGATGTCATATGTCATTGGTCTCTCTCTCTCTCTTTCAGATACCGTTTCATCCGGTTCTCACATTCGTTATCAGTTTTCTGTGGTTAATGTACGTTGACCTGATGTCAATTTTCTCATCTTTTATCCTCCAAAACAACATTTGATTGGTTCACATCTTTCTGATTGGTGCTAATGTCAGTGTTTATACTGAATTAGGGAGTTTTGTCAATACACGTCACACACAACGGCTACACGGATCCAAACAGCCTGAAGTTTGAGAACATCACTGTGCTGGGAGTCAAAGGTTCTCCTGCCGTCGTTCTTGTGACTGAAGGAGCCACATCAACGCCTCTGACTGAGTCCCAGATTCACCACGACCCGATCAAACAGGTCAGCTGACACCCCACAGCTGAAAGTTTCTAATGAGAGATTTCCTAACCCTAGTGTAAAACAAAGTAAAACAGCTTTTTAACAATATGAAAAATTATAATTACAATCAAATCCCATCAACAGCCATGCCTGTGAATATTATCTGGTCTCATATTTGAAGAACATGTTTGAATTAAGAGCAAAGCAAACAGTGTAGGAACATTGAGATGGTTTCACAAACTGGAGTCAGTTCAGTATGAAGTGGATTGCTCTGGGGAATCAGAGAGGCCTGTCAGTCTGAGTGAGTGTCCAGGGATGTATACATCCTAGTGATTCAGTTTGTCAGTGCCCTCAAAAGAACACACACACACAGATACACAGTCACGCAGGCTTTCCTCCAGAGCTCAAGGTCTTAGAATGACAACAGGATGAGCGGACCTTGCTCTTAAACTGCATTAATGTCAGCCGCTCTGAGTTATGGCTCGTCCAGCGAGGAATACAAAGAATCCAGACTTCGAGAAACGCGGTGACGTTACTCATTTTTGTCGCATTTGAGGTGTCGTCTCTGTCTGCAGAGCTGTGATGTGAACACAACTGCTGTTGTAAATCTTCTTGCTGTGTTTGTGGTTTTCAGGTGATGTATCTGAGGAACCTACAGCTGGATCTGGGGAAGGACTACACAGTCAGCTGGGAGGTCAAAGGCTCTGAGCGCTTCGATTGCCACCCGGAGGAGAACAGCGATGAGACCAGATGTAAAGCCCGTGGCTGCATCTGGCAGGTCAGATAGAGACAGTGAGAGACGATGGTCAATATTCAGCCCTGTTGTTTTCAAAGAGGCTGTTTGATCTGCATCTATATTGACCCACTTCCTGTGGATCTTGTATTGTGTTGCTTTTGCTGAAACGTTTTGCTTTCAGATCGTCACTCGTAGATGTTTCACCAGCTATAAGCCCATGTTTGCTCAGAAATGTTTTTATTCTTTTTAGCCTTCGGATGTTCCTAAAGAACCCTGGTGCTTCTACCCTGCAGCCTACGGCTACATCGTCAGAAACAAGCTTCAGACCTCCAGCGGCTGGACCTTAGATCTGGACCGTAATACAGAATTCCCCAGTCCACGATCTTTATCTCCAGACATCAACAAACTCCGTGTGGAAATCACATACCTCAGCGGCCACAGCCTGCGATGGAAGGTCTTTTGTTTGGGGTTAAATTTATATTAAGACCAAAACAAATTCTGAGATTCTGAGACAAATAGGAAGAATACAACTAAATTTAAGATTAAAATTAAGACTTAGTTTAAGATTATGATCTGAATGACAAAAAGTATCTATAGAGATTAAAGATGTAAGACCTAAAGTGTTTGTTTCTTCAAGATCTTTGATCCAGTAAATAAACGTTATGAGGTTCCCGTCCCGCTCACGCTGCCCGACTCGCCTGAGACGAACGAAACCAAGAGACTGTATGACGTCAGAATCACTGAAGAACCGTTTGGGATCCAGGTGATCAGAAAGAGTTCTGGAGAAACTCTGTAAGTGAAACTAATGATGCAAAAATGTGAACCAATGTCTGGTCATATAAATAGAAGAGTTTTTTTCTTTTTTATTTTCTCTGTTTTGTTCTTAATTTATTGACAGTTTATGAAAAGCTGAGTTTTTTAATCACTATGAGATGTTTAGCTCTCAGGCTGGGATGGAAGGAGTCTTATTTTATTATTATTTTGAAGAGATTTAAAGTTTTTTCTTCTTGTCATTGTTTTTTATTGTTCCACTGATGACACAGAAGACCTTCAGCGTTTGTCTCTGTTTCTGCAGGTGGGATTCTGCTCTTCCAGGATTTACGTTCTCTGAGCTGTTTCTTCAGATCTCCACACGCCTCCCGTCAGAATACATCTATGGTTTTGGTGAAACTGAGCATGGCAGCTACAAACACGATCTCAACTTTCATACATACGGCCTGTTTGCAAAAGATCAGCCTCCAGGGGTGAGACTCACGGCTGCTGTTTTCTTCTGTGCCTCATTTAACAGGTCGAATAAAAGCAGTAATCAAAGTGATTTGATCACTTCACACCTGGCATGTAATGCTGCTGTTTTAGACAGTCAGAAAGGTCAAGATCCGGCCAACTGTAAGCATTACATTGAGGACTGGGGTGTTGCCGCCCATTACATACAATTTTGCTGATTTCCCATCATCCCTGGTGTTCGGCTGTGTGGGTCAGATGTGAGAATAATGGCTGAGAGGTTATTTCTGCTCAAACTTACTAACAGAACCGTAACTTATTGTCGGCCGTCTGTCCTGAAACTGTTAAAGAACTTTCCTTCTGAATCACTTTATGACACAATGCCAAGAGACAGAGAGAGACAGACAGAGACAGACAGAGAGAGAGAGACAGAGAGACAGAGAGACAGAGAGAGAGAGAGACAGAGAGAGAGAGAGGGGAGATAAAACACAGATTAAACACAGGACTGGGATCTGCAGGGTTCTTCTCTCATTAACACTTAATTGTCTGTCTAAAGCTGAGGTTCTCTGATGTTCTGCAGGAGAAGCTGAACAGTTATGGAGTTCATCCGTTCTACATGGGGCTGGAAAAATCCAAAGATGCTCACGGTGTTCTCCTGCTTAACAGCAATGCAATGGGTGTGTACACACACACTCACTTACTCTCTCTCTCTCTTACACACACACTCACTTACTCTCTCTCTCTCTTACACACACACTCACTTACTCTCTCTCTCTCTTACACACACACTCACTTACTCTCTCTCTCTCTTACATACACACACTCACTTACTCTCTCTCTCTCTCTCTTACACACACACTCACTCTCTCTCTCTCTTACATACACACACTCACTTTCTCTCTCTCTCACACACACACACACTCTCACACACACTTACATTTGTACCCTGTGTGCTCTCATCACTAACGCCATGTCATCATTATGTCATCATAATTAGGACTAAAATTGCAGCTTAAATTTTGAGTCCTAAAATTTAAATACTGATTTTGAATTAATCTCATTTTACTGCATGAAATCTCTCAGCCAATCAAACTCTTTGTATTGGAACTAACAAGTGTGTGTGGCGCTGTCAGATGTGTGTCGCAGCTCTTCAGGTGAGGATTAGAGCGAGTGTCTGTCATTGACTTTAAAAACATCTGCTTCCACATAATGGTGGAGCTGCGGTGAGATTTATAAAAGAGTTTAATAGTGCTGTGCATTCAGCTACTGCTTTACAAACACACACACACACATTTGAATTCTTACATAAACACACACACACATTTAAATTCTTACATAAACACACACACAGGCAGTGAAATAAATGAGGCTCTGGAATTCATAGCTGGAGAATGGCTTTGAACCTCTTCTACGAAAATGAACAACATCAAAGCAGTGGACCTTCAATTTAAATGGAGATGGATTAAACAACTCACCTCATACAAACTGACTCAGAAATGAACATTCGGGGCTTGAAATTCTTTGACAAGGGTCGCTTTATTTTGTGTGTTGACTTATTTCCTGTTGGCAGAGGAAGGGAGGGTGAGAGGTGCTCATTAAAGGACTGGGTGACCTACTCCGTTAAAAATAAGCTTTCATTAGTTTACTGATAAGACCTTATGAACGTACCTCACTGTTGTGTTGTAATTTCAGACGTGACTCTCCAGCCGACTCCAGCACTGACCTACCGAACACTTGGAGGTGTCCTGGACTTCTACATGGTGCTGGGACCGGGTCCAGAATCTGTGGTCCAACAGTACACTGAGGTGTGTGTGTGTTTCCGGCTTGAGAAGATTTAGCAGCTGGAGTTTTTCTGCCTCATTGCTCACTGCGCAGTCAATCTCAACACACACACGTCAAATAAGATTCAGACACTCACAAGCCCACAAATGAAAAACATAAATATTTATCCGAAGCAAGTCTGTCTGTGGCACAGATAGAGCCGCCGTTAGATTCTTTTACGCCTCTTAAAATTTATTCACAAATTATTTTTTTCCAGATCATTGGCCGCCCAGTTCTCCCAGCCTACTGGGCGCTTGGATTTCAGCTCTGTCGTTATGGCTACACCAATGATAAGGAGATTAAAGATCTATACAGTGACATGAGAGCCGCAAATATTCCTTATGTAAGACAAAGTCAACTTTCAACACCTGTACATGTCTTTGAACAGCAAACACAGACTGCAGAGCCAAATCATACCGATATGATAGATCAGGTTTTGTGACGTGACCTTTGATCCCTCACAGGATGTGCAGTATGCAGATATTGACTACATGGAGAGACAGATGGATTTTACGCTGGACAAAGAGAATTTCAGGGGTCTTCCTGCTCTGGTGGACAGCATGAGGGCAGAGGGGATGCGATTCATCTTTATTCTGGTACAAACACGTCTCTCTCAGTTGACTGTTCTCATGACGGGTCAGTGAATGTTTTATAAGTGAAACAGAGGTCAGAAATAAATGGCAACAGTTGTTGCCATGTTCTGCAGTAAACTGTTGTTGTGCAGAACGCACAGTTTATAGTTATTTAAAGAGAATAAATACTGACAATGGATATCTAAATTTATAGCCACTTACCTGGCAAGCGTTTGACAAATCCAGTGATTAGTTTTTCCTTAAAAGCATCTAGTAATGACCTGGTACATGACTTACTTCCACACGGCTGGTAAAAACTGTGCTGCTTGACTTATAGAAGTTCACATAGCCAGCCAATCAGATAAGAGCTTGCCAGATTAAAAAAGAGCGTTCAATTATCCCGATTGAAATGCAGTGAATGGACTGTGGGTGATCTATACTGTACATGTGTGAGATTACATCTGACGTAGCATGACACCATATGTTCACTTGGACTGATGGACGTAAAGTTTTCCTAACTTCTGACTGTGTTTAAGGATCCGGCTATAGCAGCCAATGAGACGGAGCCGTACCCTGCGTTCACCCGTGGGCTGGATCACGATGTGTTCATTAAATGGCCTCCTGAACTCAGCAGTGATATCGTGTGGGGGAAGGTATGTGTGTGGGGAACACAAACAGGAAGAGGAAACTAAAACCTTGGTTTATTTTGTCAGCATCTCTTTGAGAAGAGATCGTTTCCTCTGCAATGCATTAATAATGACCATCTGCACCAGTCAGTTCTGCTTAAGAGTTTAACTGGTTTTATTGTGTGTGTGGAGGTGTGGCCTGACCGACCCAATGTGACTGTGGACACTTCTTTAGACTGGGATACTCAAGTGGAGGTACATGTCTCTCGCCCCAACCCTCTCTCTCTACTCTAATAATATAATAATATTAACATAATCATATTGTTTCCAATATTGAACTCTATCTGCGTGTGTCTGTGTGTGTGCATGTCTGTGTGTACTTGTTTGTGTGTGTGTCTGTGTGTTTCAGCTGTTCAGGGCTTTCGTGGCGTTCCCAGACTTCTTCAGGAACAGCGCTGCCGTTTGGTGGAGCAACGAGATCCAGGACTTTTACAGCAACATCATGAAGTTTGATGGCCTTTGGATTGTGAGTGTGTCGTGGTCATTAGTTCATTACACTCTCTTCTGTTGCGTTCATTAATGATCGTCTTTCTGAAGGACATGAATGAACCAGCCAGTTTTGTGCACGGCACTGTTGGTGGAAACTGTCTAGGGGATCCCAGACTGGAAAACCCTCCATACATGCCCCGTAAGTTGAGCCCTGATGTGTTTCCCGAGGTTTGCCACACAGAGAAACATCTCTCAACAGCTTTTGTGGTTGTGTCTGAAGAATGACTTTGATTTTGAATAAGGCTGTTGACAGATAGAGACTTAAAATGTGTCTCACCTTCTCTTTGCGACGTGATCTCAGCTCTGGAATCCAAACACATGGGTCTGAACCACAAGACTCTCTGCATGAACAGTCAGCAGATCCTCGCTGATGGAACCCGCGTGAGACATTATGATGTCCACAACCTCTACGGCTGGTCTCACACCAAACCCACTTATGAGTGAGTTTTCTGTCTTCTTTCTCTGAAGCTACTGATGCTGGTTTCTGAAGTTGTCAGTGGTCTTGCTTGTCATGGGACACTGTTTAAACTGTGTTTGTACCCTAGTGCTGTGCTCAGTGTTACTGGAAAGAGAGGCATCGTGGTAACCCGGTCCACATATCCAACCAGTGGTCAGTGGGCTGGGCATTGGTTAGGGGATAACTACTCTTCATGGAATCAACTTCTGAAGTCTATCATAGGTATGTGTGTATGTATTAGTTAGTGATGCTTGGAAATATTAGCATCTATTACTGTTGTTCATGTGTAAAGACTGAAAAAATGCTGTTTTATAATTGTTGCCATATAGATTTTAAAACTCCAACTAGTAAGTGGTGGTAATCTCTTTTGCCTTGGGCCAGCTGAAATCATTTGGATCATTCTAGTTGTAGTTAATAGACAGCATTTATAAAATGTTGACCGTCTATCTTTTTGTTGGGGTATTGAATGCCTACAATTCAGTGTTTAAACTCATTTGATGGATAAACACACAACTTTCTCTCCTTCAGGAATGATGGAGTTCAGTATATTTGGCGTCTCTTATGTAAGTCTCTTCACAGCATGTACTGATGTGTTTTATTAGTTTTTGTTTTGAATCAGTCAGTGTTTTGAAATATAGTTCAGGTTTATGTGTTTTGGCTGTAACAGAGTGTTTGTTGGTTCCTCACAGACCGGTGCTGATATCTGCGGGTTCTTCAATGCTGCTGAATATGAGATGTGTCTGCGCTGGATGCAGCTCGGAGCTTTTTACCCGTTCTCCAGAAACCACAACAGCATAAACAATCCAGTAAAGACACACACACACACACACACACACACTCGCTCATGTTAATCGTTGTGATGGGAGGAAAAATTCCTTGAAGAGTCTGGCAGCTAATTTTCAGTGTTTAAAGTTATACACTCACCTTTTTAAATCATTTAAATGTTATTTTGCTAACAATTATGAGTGAAACAGAAATATTCACTTGTACGTTTCACCTCTATTTTTATCTCCCTTATTAATATTTCTGTCAGAAACAATCAGATAAACATGTATCACACACATTTTAATACTGCCTGACAAACACCCACCCACAGTCAGGATGAACAGGGAGTTTAGGGCTTTATTAAAATGTTAGCTACTCTTACCAGACAGCAGGTCTATGTATTTTTCGGCCTTTATTCTGTGAAGAGATTTACCTGCGCCAGCCTGGACGCTGCCTCTGTGCAGCTCAATGACAGATTCAGTATTTGAGCGTCCTTCAGAACCTGTACCCTCCACACCGGCCCAGTTTCCCCTGCTGCTGTAATTACCCCACCACCATCTCATTAGCTTTAATGCAGCTGCGTGGTCCAAATGGAAGGTGGTGCAGTGAGGAATGACAGACGTCTGAGAGGAGAGAGTGTGAGAGTTTGCATGAGGGAAGAAACCAGGAGTTTGAAGAATAGAAACATTTTTATTTAGTTCTGCTTTTATTCAATACAAAACAAACAATAATGTTTTTAAAGGACCTTTATAATCATTAATTGAACAACTTATTATTAATTGTCCTTTTAGGAGCTTGACAGACAGTTTTGTTTTACAGAAACTACATGGCAGCGTGTGAAACAATAACATTATTTTTGGCTAAACTACTTCTTTAGAAAACATTATTGGCTTGTAATGTCTCAAAGTCATTCTCCAATGCAAATCTCCTCTCTGATGCCAACTGCTGGGGGAGAGAGAGAGAGAGAGAGAGAGGGAGAGAGAGGGAGAGAGAGAGAGAGAGAGAGAGAG
>JBAJNP010001586.1:30963-59045 GCA_036877545.1 Yasuhikotakia modesta
GCGGGTGTCTCTCTATCACACAGAGTCACATGCTAATGGAGTCAGAGGCCAGAACATTTAGAATAATTTGTTTTTTTTGTGTTTAGCTGTAAGAGGAAGATTCTGTCTATTCCCTAACGTGATGAAATGAGTGTTTCCCACACTAGGAGAGTGTGTGTGTGTGTGTGTGTGTGTGTGTTTGAGAGAGAGACACAGAGCCGCATACAAGGTCGAAAGGTCAGGATAAACTCAGGAGTTGAGTTTGAGCTGTATGTTTGTACAGACTCTTAACCTTGAGTACAGTATTACACACACACACATACTGTACATGAGAGCTCAGACAGAGGTGAGCTGTGACTGTTTAAGCCGTCAGACAGGATCCTGCCATGTGTCACAACATCCTGGAGACTTAACAATGAGCTTCTTACCACATAGCAATGCATCAAAGCATCCAGAAAACCATAGCAACTGTCCAGAACATCATAGCAACCACCTGGCAAAGTTCTGGACCATTTACAAGACTCCAGTATCACCTAATGCTGCATGTTGCTTCCTGAAAAAAAGAAAATAGCTGATCAGATTTATTAACAGATGTGAGCTGCTATTTTTAGTTAAAATGCAGCACAAAAAAATTAATGAGTTTCTTCATCATTTCCAATTAAGAAATGTAAGCATCCTAGTGTAGCATACTGTAGTGTAGATAGAGAGCACATACTGTAATGTGTCAGAGCTGTGAGCGTTTAATAATTGAATGAGACGTGATAATCAGATCAATGGTTTACCTTTACCAGTGTGAGAATATTAACTCACCCACCACAGTTAACCTAAACACAGAGACCCACACACAGACAACAGAGCAAACTGCATCTCTGTCTGGCACACAGTTAACATTCTGTCCGTACACACGCAGACACAGATGTTCAGCTGTACAGCTACGTCTGGAATGATAGGCCACAGCTGTTTGGATTTGGATCATGGAAATGTGAAATGTAGTTCTGGCCAGAAGCTTTTATTCCCATGGTGTCAGAATGCATCATGCAGGAAATGTGTGCTGTTCTCGTTTTATCTGTTTGATTTGTTTTTATGTTCTCTGACAGAGGCAAGATCCTGTGGCGTGGGGAGAGACATTCGCTGGTATCTCTCGTGATGTATTGAATATTCGATACACCCTCCTACCCTATCTGTACACGCTAATGTATGAAGCCCACGTCCATGGAAACACTGTGGTTCGACCGCTGCTGCACGAGTGAGTGTCTGCCAATCCTGCATTCATGCTTCAAAGCCTCGCTTAAAGGATTAGTTTACCAAAAAATGAAACATTGGTTTCATTTAATGACCTTTATGTTGTTCCAAACCCGTGTGACGGTTTGATTTGATGTAATTCATGTGCAACTCGTGTGAGGCACCATGTTTGAGTTTCTTCAAGCTGTAATGAGGTTGGAGAGCATCGGCAGAGGGAAGATTTTTAGTAAGTTTCATGAGAAAGTTACACAGATTCTGAATGAGGTG
This sequence comes from Yasuhikotakia modesta, assembly GCA_036877545.1. Taxonomy (NCBI): domain Eukaryota; kingdom Metazoa; phylum Chordata; class Actinopteri; order Cypriniformes; family Botiidae; genus Yasuhikotakia; species Yasuhikotakia modesta. Next base: position 32,452 of record JBAJNP010001586.1, read on the forward strand.
AAGGAGGTAAATGACAGAATTTCATTTTTTGGCTTCAGCGTGTGATTTCCCTCCCAAAATACCTCATCATTACAACTTTCTTCCTGTCACACTATTTTAATCCATCCTCACGTTTAATTACATCTCCCAGAGCATCATGGGAATGAATCATCTGAAGTTGGGCAGAGTGTTGCTTTATTTCTGAATCCAGTCGTGTTTTACAGTCAGCATTGATACTGTTGTTCTTGCTTGTGTTTGGATGTAAGATGCAGGATTTATTTACTGTGCTGAATGTAGGACAGCATCTTGCATGTTTTATTTTACGTTCTACATCTTCTCTCTTTTGTTTATTATTATTTATCACCTCTTTCAGGCTTTTATGACGTATGTTGTGTTTTGAATACGTTCTGTGAATAACAGGTTTGTCACAGATGAGAACACATGGAGTATTGACAGACAGTTTTTGTGGGGTCCCGCCCTCCTCATCACACCTACTCTGGAGCCGGTATGTCCACAAACATCAGACAGTCACAGAAACACACACATCAACTGTTTCTCATGATCTTACATCTCTTAAATATTTGTGCTCATATAAGTAACTGTGCCACCCTGTTCATTTCTGCACAAATGCTGCGGTGTTTTCACTCACGGCTGGGTTTGTTCTGTCCACTGATCTTTGAGTTTGTCATTAGAAAAAATTAAATTTCATTTAAAAAGGTTTTTGTAATAGATGTTTTGGATCAAAAGTGTCCAGCATTCAGTCAGTGAAGATGAGCGTATCATGATACTGGTGTTTGCGTTTCTCTGACTGGTGTTCTGTTGTACAGGGTGTCTCTGTGGTCAGAGGATACATGCCAAACGCCCGCTGGTATGATTACCACACGGTGAGCATTTTATCAGCATGCATGTAAAACCTTTATTGCCCTGCTTTTGTAAACAATGTATTGAAGCTCTGCGGTAATACAGCTGCCCTCCAAACATATTTAACCTACAGCAGAATGTTGATGGTGTGTTGAGGCTCTTATCTGTTGTGATGTGATTAATCACACAGGGTCAAGCTGTCGGGGTTCGGGGACAGTTTGTGAATATGGAAGCGCCATTAACAAAAATTAACCTGCATGTGAGAGGAGGATATATACTGCCCTGGCAGAGAGCAGAGAACAACACACAACACAGGTGAACCTGACACAGCCTTATTCCTGCCTCACATCCAAACTATGTGTGTGTTTACCTCAGTATTTAATCAGTAGTGAGTATCAATGATATTGAGACTTTAAGAAATTATTATGTCTTGATTTTAGGTCACAGTTATTGATTTTTACGCTTAAAACAAAAGTGTTAGGAAAAATAAACTTTTTTTCCCTTGAATTCTGTTTTTATTTCTCTATTTTGGTGAAAGGTGTGGGTGGACTGGGGAGGGTTCTGTGTATAAAGACACAATCTACCAAAATGCATGAAAATGTCTCTTTTACCTCCCTATGAAACTGCACTGCGGTGTAAACACAATAAAAGCTTTAGAGTTCAAGAATAAATCACATTACTGCATGATAGCACGCCACTCTATGAATAATATCATACCTGCATTTACATGTTCTAGTAGAAACCACAGTGTTGTGACTGAACCATGTCCGAAAACCAAATATCATCATCTGTTTCTGTCAGTGATTTTAGCTACTTTTAAATACCGTGTCTCTGCTCCACCTGCAGATCCTCATGACACAGTGTGACTCTTTCTGTTCCCTTGTAGTCGTCGGAACCCTCTGGGTCTTGTTGTTGCTCTGGATGATGGCGGTTCAGCGCACGGGTCTCTGTTCTGGGATGATGGAGAGGGAGTTGGTGAGTATGTGTGTGTTTATAGATCTGGAGGACACAGTGTAGAACTACAGCCATCATTGCTCTCAAAACACTGTTAACACCTTATATCTGTTGTTCTGATCATGGCGTTCCTCTTCATTTGTCTTCTGCTGCACTTACAGACACTGTGAACAGAGCACAATACCTCCTGACATCCTTCTCTGCATCAAAGGTAAATCAACAGGCAAAAAGATGAGTGTGTCCTTCACTCTCAGATTTATTTGGGTTGCGCTCTCGCGCTGTTGCCATTAAACCCAAATGGGAATCAGAGATTGTCCATCTCACTTGAAGCCAAACATCTGTGGCCACTCTCTGTTTATGTCAGAATCCCGGTCCAAAACTGTTTCATGCTGTAGCAGCCTGCGGCCGATTGGGCCGGGTCAGCGCTCTCTGCACCTCCTCATGGGTCTGATGTCATGTGTGGTGAGATTAATGGAGCGGTGTGGGGTTTGGAGTGAGTCTGTAGAAAACAAGGTCAAATGCGGCTAGCTTAAATCGCGGCAGCACAGATGTGGCATAACTCCCAAAACAGTGTGTGTTTTCTACAACATGTAAATGTGTTGATGTTCATTCTGTTTCAGTGACGTCTAATTGTGTTGAGCAAATTTTGTTCCTGTTCAGTCTAGAGTAAATGTGACCTAAACTTTGTTCCCTTACATGTAGCCTAGCCACATAGGCGTCAGTTGCAGATAGTTGTGTGCATGTTTCAGCACGTGGCGTCCTGCTGCTCAAGTGGGTGATAAGAGTTTGAGTCCGTGAGTTTATGTAATTTCCCCAACTGACGGATCAGTAAACAAGTGGCCTAACTGTATAAACTAAAAAAGGGACTTGCTTTCATAGTGAAGGATTGACATTAGCCTTGTTTGCTTCTAAAGACTTGTGTGGGTTAAATAAATGCTGTGTTTGTTTGTGTTTAGAGCACTTTGTCCAGCATCATTCACACTGACGGTCTGGCGGTGGCAGACAGACTGACTCTGGGGTCCGTGAGGGTGTGGGGGGCAGGAACTGAGCCCATCGCTCAGGTCTCCCTGACCGTGGATGGAAAACCAGATCCGGTCTCCTTGGTCTTCACACACAACCCGGAAACAGAGGTGTGACATACAATATGCTGCTATATTAAACATACATCTTATATTTGAGCATGTGAACATGTGAGCATGTTTTCATGAGACTGAGTCGCTTGTGTTGTGAACTCTGATGGAGAAGGAGAGAAGTACGCATTCTCCTCGACTGTTTAAAATGCTGCTCGTTCAAAGCATGCCCATCGACCGTCTTCTGCTCATAATAAGAATGCAGACAGGAGCTGGAGAGAGGGAGATTTATACCAGTCATGAGAAGAATCGAAGGTGGAAAATGACAAAGCAGCAGCGTGTGTGGATTTGAATAACTAGTGTTCCAGCGCACACACAATCATTTATCTTTCTTAGTATTTCCCAACTGCGTAATAAGTCTGAAGAGGTGAGGCAGCATCATCTGTCTCTCTGTAGCTGATCTCAGATCAGAGGTGTTTTTCTCACAAACACCTTTTATTTTTCTTCATAATGTCGGGTTGAGATCATAGACGGAACCGAATGCACTTTTAAGCTCTGATGTGCTTTTAAGTTTGGAAAAAAGTTTTGTCAATTTAAAAAAGATAAAGTTTTGTTAGTTAAGTTGACATTATTTGTCAATATAATCATGTATTATTTGTCTACTGTTACTTATAAACAGTAATATAAAACAACATATACTATCATTATTTTCATGCCTTTAATAACTTTTTTTATTTAAACCAAATAAAGATTAAACTCAGTGTTTGTTGGTATGTATTTGTTACTAACTGTTTGATTTTCCTTTATGGACCATTAGCCACAAAACCATTAGTAACAATACTGGCTTTAATTTAACTCTGGCTATTTCATGTAACTGGTAACAACACGTGGGGTTAGTCATCTCTACATTTGATGGTAAGTTGCAACATAAATTCATGCTGTTTTCTTGAATAGTTTTCTCTGTTTCAGGTGTTGGAGTTTGATGTGACATCACAACATCACACTCTGGACAAAACTTTCAGCATCACCTGGATGACATCGTAGACGCCGAGAGGAGCTTCAGCAATGAGAAATCACGTCTTTTATTGATGAATTCTGAGCGACTGCATGTGTGCTTGACTGCTAATTTATTCACCATTTACTTTCAAAGCTTTTAATGCTAGATTGTGTCTGGATTAACACATTATCTTAAAAATAAAGTGTTTTTTAATTCTGTAAAATTCACTGCAGTGTTTATTTGGCTGTTACATTGGAAGTCCACAGCGTTGGTTAATGGCTGTTGAAACGTGTGCATCTGAACTTGGGTGGCTGAATTTCCAATGCCAGCGTTTGGGAAGTGAGAATATAATGATAACCCCTAATTATCCACAATCAGGGCTTTTAAGAGGATCCTCTGGCGGTGGCTACCTGCCGGGCTGCCGCACGCTCCGCTGCCTTTTGATGTAATGATACAATAATCAATTATTCATTCTACAGTAAACATAATGATATCAATTAAGTGATGGAGACTGTAAATTGATTTCTGCTCTAATTGGCAATCATCATGAGCCAGAGACGCGGCTGCCGCAGGGAACAGGTGGGCTGCTGCAGCTTCCGTATTTAGATGAAAACTAAAAACAATGATAATTGAGAACTTTTTTATCCAAGAGTGAAACAGGATGGAGGTGTTCCAGCGGAGACTGTAATTATTTGGGCTTTTTATTATGCAGAAGGGTTTATCCAGAGCATGTATTTAATTAGCAAAGAACAGCGGCCCTACTGCCCTGCGGCTAAAGTCCCACATCAAATGATGGAACGTTGCTCCAATTTTAGTGGAGAAAAAGAGGACATTTCCCTTCCTCATCAGACTGAAAGAGGAATACAATTATTTATGAAGTTATCGCAAACTTTTTAAACTTCCGTGCTATAAAAACATCAACTCATAGCTGATTTACCACTGAATGTGGCTTCGTGTAAATTTGTGACTGTCCGCTGGTGACACATGAGAATAATAATACAGTACAGATGTAAGTTAACTCTGAGGAAGATTTCAAATGGCAGTGAAATGATTTTAACCTCAGGACGGCTGTGACTGATTTGACTTGCTGATTTTATGGTAATATTTGCTTTAATCTTCAGCTGGCAAACTTGCTTTGTTTCCGTGCTGCACAAACCAGCATCAGTCAGAACTCACATACATTAAAACAATCAATCTGATTCCAGTTAATCAAAACAGAGGGAGAATGCCACCTTGATTTAAGCAGCTCTCCAAACAAAGACTGTTTGTTATTTTCAACAGAATGAGAGGAAAGTACTTGTAAAAAATAGGGGAAAACAAACAAAAAGGCAACATGAAAGAAGAAAAGCGCACTTGAGTAACTTCAAAGCTTTGACATGATTCTGAGTGTTTGCTGTGTTCTGGAATACACAAGACATGAATCTGGAGCAGAACAGACACAAATACACTGAAAGACAAAACAAGCCAAACTGTTACACTCAACTTTCACAGATTTCATCTGGTGGCCTATTTGTCCAGACAGTTACATTTGAACATTGAGTGAGGGTCAGATCTATGCAGGTTTTGTTTCTGCTTACATCTGAGTGATGTATAAGGCTTACACACACACACACACACACACACACACTGACAGTCATGCTTAAAGCAATGCTAAATTGTTGACAGGCTCAATAACAGGCCGTCTGCGCAGTTTCTCACGACTCATTTCACCACGTGACGCTCGGTGACATTGAGACGCACCCACACAATTTTCCCTTCACTTGTACAACATCACGGATGGCCAGTGACGGCAGGGGGCAGAGGGGGTCATACCTGCTAATAGCACCTGCTTTTGCCTGGGCTCATGCTCTGACAGGTGTGTGTTTGTACACACACTCACATCCACACACACACACCGTAATCTGTAGTTTGTAATTATAAGTAGTATTTTGAAGTAACGCATAATTTAGGCTAAATGTCTTAATCTCTTATTTTCAGCTTCAAATGCTGGTTTACATGGAATGTAAAGTTCAGCTCTATCTCTGTTGTGAATCTGGCTGTATTTTCAGGAAGAAATGTTTGTCACATTTAGCTAATCTCATGTGAATTTCTTCAAAACTGATTCCCCTCTAGAAACAGTGAAACTCACTTGCAGACACAAACAAACATCTGTGAAGAGCTGTGCTGTTCTGTAATGATGGGCAAATTTCCTGTTTATCAGGGAAGCTTTCATCCCAACTGAATGAGGAAAATGTCTGAGCTACATTCACAAAGATGTTAAAGTATTTTCACCCTAGATCATTGTCTCTGTGTGTCAGTCAGAAAACAGAAATGTATTATTATTACAGAATATGTGTGGCCCTCCATTCATGATTTTCTCTGGTTCAGTTTGTTGCTCTGGTGAGTGTTGTTTCATAAAACATGTCTTAGAAAGAATCACAAAGACCAATCATTGTTTTCATAAGCAGGTCCTTATATTTGCTTGTAGAAACAGCTTTCAAAAACTGATTTACTTCAGCTTTAATTTGTATCTCTGCATTTTTGAGGAAGCTACTGTCACGCTATTGATGCATTTGCTAAAGTTACTAGCATTGCGTTTGGTGAGTTTCTCCCTAGTCTTGTCCACTGGACTGTGTCAAAAAATTACAAAAGATTCAACATTTTTACATAGACAGCAAGTCATTTCCACAACAAGGCAAACACAAAGAATACACAATAAATATCTAGCCACTGCTCTTAACCAAACGTCAGACGTATGAGATTGGACCACACCTGACTGACTGGAGGTGACAGGCTGCATTCCTCACAACCTGTTTAAACACCTTCCAGCAGTTTGTTGAAAGACTCTAGTTTCCCTAATGTGAGCATCCGTGACCAAGCAGATGAGAGATGTAGTTTAGTCTCAAATGGCTTTTGCTGTTTCCTTTCTGTTAGGGATCCTGAGATTGAATGGGATTCAGTTGGCAGTTTGAATCACATGGTTTGCCAAGAGACTCATTTCATTAATAAGTGAGCCATGGCAGAGACATAACAGCATTCAGAGTGTCAGTTCAGAGGTTGTGCGGAGACTCACCGAATCGTGTGTGTGAACTCACACATGAGGCCAATGCTAAACACTTTAATTAACACACACATCTGCTGCCCTCATCCTAACGCGAGGTGTTCAGCAGGTGATGAAGCAATCTGTGTTACCATCATCACAACACTTTTTAATCACCATAAAAATAATATATGAGCGTTTTAATGGGACAACATTCACTGAGAGAATTGTGCAGACAATCGTGGGCTATGTATCAGCGTTTTATTTGAGGAATTTTAGAATGAAGGATGTAATACTATTTATTTTATTAATAACTGTGATCATGTCACTGTGATCACTGTGATCATGTCGATCTGACATTTTTTAATGTTACTCAAGGTAACATTTCTTCTCTGATTGTGAAACTGAAATGTTCATTGATCCTTCAGGAAACAGGATGGAATTGGTGCTTCTGATAAAAGGACATTTCATTTTCTCAAACTCATATTTGACGTATCTGCTTATTTACACAAACACTCTACAGCAGTTTTTGTGTTTTCACAGAAGGAGAGATGAATTCATAGGATGAAAGAGAAAAAGTTCAGCACTCTGTGTGCAAACAGTCCAGTATGTTGCTTCAGTCCTAATTAGAGACACAGTTGTGTTTAGAAGCAGGTCTGAGGCTGTGCTTGGCTCATTATGTATGACGTACACTGGTGTTTACACACTGCTGTATTTGTACTGGCAGTTTCTGAGGACTTTTACCTTTTCTCTGTAGTCTGTGCTGCACAATTTGTGCTGTTGACTGTTGTGTGTAGAAACAACCTGATCAAAATAGTGAAAAGTTGTTGGAATTCATGGATGTAATTTCTTCCTGTATATTCATACCATTATAAATGGAAAGTAAATTCAAGCTGATTGTGTTGTGGGATACAGTCTGGACACTATAAGGACCACCAGCCAACAGTATCAGTACAGTAAAACACAAATACAGTGTGAATATGTTTGGGAAATGACTCACTAACTAAATGCTTTTATTTGTGCTGGATCAAAGTTTCTTCAGTAAGAAAGATCAAGGAAACATCATGATTGTTTATTTGTTGGAGGGAAGCTTCATATTGTATGATGTGTTGTTTCAGCTCTGATTTAATGGCCATTTATGCTGGTATAATAATTGGTTTCTTCGAGGCTGGCATTAGTATTGGGTAATGAAATTAACTATGGCTTTGATCAATAGGAGTTGTATTTGGATCGACCACAGGGCACAAATCTCAAAAGAGCCCATTTCTGTCCAAACAAACAAGATGCCAGAGTGATTGTTAGATGTGCTCTGACACATTCATCTGTCTCATCCCAATATGTGACTGAAACCTTCCATTTCTCAAAATCCCAAACAATGAAGCGTCGATTCTTTCCTGTGAATCCTCCTGTGCTGCTGTAATGAAGCGCTCTCTTCTGGGTGAACCACTTTGTTTATTTTGTGTTATTTATGCTGTAATTGTTTGGATGCGTTGTTTTTGTTTGTTTCGGCCACTGTGTGTCTTTCTATTTAGGGGATTGCATGTAGAATCAAAGGCCGTTTACACACGTGTAACACAAGTTAATATGTTAACTTACAGTATTTGGTAACAATATGTTTTAATGTACCGTCCGTTTGTGTCCATAACCATCTGACTTTTGTCTTCAGTACGCAAATCTCTCTCTCCCTCTCTCTCTCTCTCTCTCTCTCTCTCTCTCTCTCTCACTCACTCACTCATTCCTGTCTCTCTCCCTCACTGCCATGCAGCTATGAATAGACAGACTACATCAGTTTGAGATGAAAGTTACAGCATTATACACACAATATCCACCTTCTCGCTATAATTCATGTCATTTTTTTGGGCACTTTCCTTCTTTTGAGCCTCAACATTTCTTATCTTAGTTCTGATATGGCAGAAGCTGATAGGCTGTAGGAGACGGTGCTTCTGATTGGACAGTTTCTGCCTATCAGATATGATTATGAAAAGGTGGAGGCACATTGTGAGGAATATCTTCTGTGCAGATGGAAAGTCATCTGTCACTGTTGAACAGCTTCTATTTCTTCTCTCGGTTTGGAGTTAATGTGATTTTGTTGATACTGAATACTTCCTTTTTTACATCTAAATTCTTCTAACATCCCCAAAGAATTGGTACAGTATACATCAGCAGAAACATAAAACGGGATAATTCATCTATTAAAGCTCTTTCTCTTTAAGCGTAAGCTAAGTTTAGACACGCTCGTCTCTTTTATAGACTGTAATATAAAACACCAACATTTGTCTTTATCAGAACAACCAACAGCAGCTGCTGACAGAGAATCAGACAAACAGTCTGATTCAACCTCCTATTTCCATGTCAAAAAATACATTACAGCCAATCAGAAGAAGAGATTGATGAGACGTCACTGTGGGCGGAGCTATCCAGTGTGGTTAAAAGGCCAAATGTAAAATTACATTTACACAGTGGAGATAAGAATCAGAGCAACATGAACGTCCGCCAAGCACTGATGTGAGTCGTGTTTGTTCTCGTGTACGTGTCAAACATTTCAAATGAAGAGACAGCATCATTTTTTTCCCATTTAAACCCTTTGTCCTGTTTGAATAACATATAACTGCTTTACACATTTTATCATCAGATGATGGTCCGCTTTCACGGCTCGATTGAAATTCTCCCCACAGCAGACGAGGGAAATTTCATATGCATCAAGCAAATCAACATATGACTAAATTTGGGACCATATTTAATTCATCAGCAAGCAGTTAGTAAATGAAAGAAGTGACAGGAGTGAAAATGGAAGGGGTGAGAGATTGTGAGGCTTGATTTTAAGCACTGGTTGTAATGTAGTGTCCTATGGGCCTTGTGCATTATTCAAGTGAACATCTTTTTCCTCTCAGTTGAGATGACAGCGACACAGACAGGCCGCAAAAAGCATTTAAAATGCTCACCAGATTAATTTTGTGGGTGTGTTTGCAGTTTTAGACCCATTTGGTTCGTTGAATCTGCATGTGCTTCGCTTTTCTACCATGTTGTTTTTTCACTCATGTTCACTCACGTTCTAAAGCAATTGAGGTGTATCTGTGAGGATCTTGAGTGTTGTGAGAGGTTTCTCAGGTGTCTAGGTGTTAGCTGAGGTGTTCAGACTGATAACAGGTGATCACTGCTGCCTGTGATATTTGTGATCTCTGTACATTTCATTCAGTTAAAACATGAAGATCTGATTGACTAGAAAAATCAGCATCACAGCTCTCCTCTATAAGTCACAGGAATTCAAGTATCCTTCATGTTCCAGCAAACAAAAAGCGTTTATAAAACTCAGGTTCTGCTCAGACTCCTGCCGTTCAGCTCTGGGGTTACAGCAGATGTTCCTCTAGCGGTGGTTCTATGCAGGAAGACACTGTCTGTGGTGCTGAATTGACGCTTCTCTTGTATTGTAGTACAGCTTACCTTAAAACCTGACTGACTGACTGGCAAATATCACAGCAGTGCTGATCTGACAGTTCAGGCTGCTGAGTGCTGAGTTCTCTGGGCTTGTGTTGTTGTGTAAGGAGAGATATCAGAGCGATCGGGAGATTTTCACAATAGCCTGTTGCTGTAAAAACCCTTGTAATCTTCTCTCTTTTCTCTCTCTCCATCTGTCTGTGGTTCTCTCTCTGTTTTCACTCCTCCAGCACATATCTCACATTAATCCTGACTTCATACTCTGCAGTTTGAACTTTTTGTGACTTTAGAAGGACAGTCTCGCATCAGATGCACGCAGCCGAAGAAAGCAGGAGAGTGTGAGGGGGATTGGAGAGTGATAAAGAGAACAGAACAAAAGAAAAGCCAACAGACTGAGAAAGTAAGGACAGAAATAGAAAGGGATTAGATGAGTGTATGTCACAAAAGCTTGGCCAACACACTGCAATCAAATATTTTATTCGTGACAGGCAGACAGACAGATTACAGTAATTGTGAGGGAGTATATTGTCATAAAAATAATGTCACAAAACCCTAAAGCTGTTTTTTTCTGATCAAACTGTAATATTTGTGTTTTTTTCTGTCAGGTTTGGTGGCATTCAGCGGCAGATGCAGACTGACACTCGAGGTCAGAGCAGGAGGGGTGAGTAGAAACTGCAGGTGTTGACAAAAGCTGCGGCTGCAGTATTTCATGCACCAACTGCATTTAATTACCAGAGTCTAATTACTGTGCTGCTTAAGAAACACTCCTAGATTCATCAAACCACTTTTTTTGACCACCACGCTGTATCAGCTCAGTGCACTGTTAGCCGTGTAGCTTTTCCCTGTGCTGACCCCCTAAAAACGCTTGCAGATAATTAGTGAACATGGAGAACATGGAGAACGCTTGCTCTGCGGTTTGGTTTCATTAGCTCCCCTTCTTGGAAGTTGCAGAGAAGCCTGAAAGGTCATTGTTGAATCATACCAGTTTGAAGGAGCCTGTTTTTTCTTCTGTGTGTGTGTGTGTGTGTGTGTGTGTGTGTGTGTGTGTGTGTTTTGGTTGTTTGTTGCATTCAGCCAAAATTCTGTTGGCATTTGAATAGGATTCAGATCTGAGCTGCTTTTACTAAAGACTTCCAAAAAATATGGATTTACTTCTACAAATGTCAGCTTTTCATTTTCTGTGGAACAGATGGTGAAGCAAAACAAAAAATACTAGAAATGTAAAAAACATCAAATTATTAATGACAAAGGAAAACAAGACAATTTGAGGTTCAAATTGAGGTTCACAATCTGCTCATGTCATTAGACATGTCTGCTCACACACATACACACCAGCAAACAGGAGCAGAAACATCTGTTTCACATTTCAGCTTTATGTAATTCTTCTCTTTCTTCATAGTTTCGTGACTTTGCTTTTATTTTACAAGGTAGAAAACAGTGACTTTCCACCAAGAACAATTGAATGGGGTTGTTTTTAAGACTGTAGTGGGATGTGATGGAAGAGGAGCTCTGTATGTTTTTGAGGGGAGTCATTGGGTCATTAATGGGTCACGCTGTACTTGAAGATCATTTGCAGGCATGTTCTTCAGCTGTTACCTGTCAGAAACGAAAATTAAAATTTACTTTCAGATTCCGAGGGTTTTGCTGTAATCTTCCTCTTGGGAAAATATGGATAAAAAAAAATCCCTCCAAAGGTTTTTAATGGGAAGATGGGTACCTGATCCAGTCGGACCACAACACAAGACCAGATGGAAGTCTCCATGAATTATTTGAAATCATTCCAGGTGCCGCTAGTTTTTCACTCGCAAGCCTTGGTTAAATAACATGAGTCTCGTCCTTGTGATGGAGACAGAGCTGTGTTCAAACTGACTGTCACTGAATAATGACGCACTGTAAGGTTACATTAAAACACTGCTGTGCTGTATGTGGAGCCTGTGGCATTTTAAGTTCATATTAATACGGTTACATCTTTCATTTCCTGCTAATAATAATTCCTGCAATGGGAATAATTTTCAACAGGAAATAAAATATGTCAACACATTCCATGGTGAGCTGCTTTAGTCACTAAATTTTAAAACCTTTGATAAAATTTTAAAACATTTTCCTAATTTTAAATTCACTAAACAGCACTTACCTTGTCAAATTATATATATATATATATACCATTATGGGTTTTAATGACTGTTCACACTGTATCATTTGGGAATACACAAGATGTTTTGTTTTTTAGAGAATAACTCTAAACTCTTTTTGTCCTCTCTTATTTATAATTAAAACCGCTGCTTAGGGAATGAAAGCAGAGCTGAGTTTTGAGGATTTGGAATAAATGAGGAATTTCAGGAGCCATTTTCCTGCCTCACTCAGATGTTATGACTGCAGCAGTGCACTGAATGTTTTCTTATAATAAGCTATTTCTCCGATGAGCTTGTTTGCACCGTAAGCAGGTTTTGGTTTTTGGTATGAATGTAGCGGCTCGTGAGAAGTTCTCATTACTGAGAGATTCAGTCGTGACACTGAGCTCATCTCTAAAAATCAAAATCCTGAACTGTCAACATCTGCTTATTAAACACAATTCAGCTGCTGGAATTATAATGAGGGCGATTAATAATGAAACTCGCAGGAATTTTAGAAGAATGGAGTTTTATTTTTTTTAAGCAAACACATTAATTGCATAAAAAGGGCCATTTGATCGCAGCAACTTGTCTAATTAAGCGATTGAGTAATTACATGTGTTAATGTGATAGTTTAACCCACTCCACAGAAAATCTCCACTGAATTAAACAGATGGAGAGACGAAGCGTTCAGAAACATTCGCTCTTTAGCAGTGGGCCAGTGGGCAGCATTATTGTGGTATGGAGGGCTTACAGGCAGATACTCACAGTAATGAATGGGGTGGTCCAGGGGCAGATCGGTGCCAATACAGCAGCTGCTAGAATGAGTTGGTGGGGAAAACAGCCCCCCCACTACACACACACACCTGATTTCAACACACTGCTGGACTGTTTGTGTTAATCTATGACATCAGAGACCTGATCAATCAAATATTATGACGCTGTAATCTGTTGCACTTTCAAGCACATCACAGCTGATCTGAGCTCAGTGCTGCCCCCACTGGACTTTGAAAGGCATTGCATTTGTTTTTGTTTATTTTTACTGTGTTTAAACAGCAAAGCACTGACACTGTTGCTCATACTTTTGAACAAACTTCTAAGTTTGAATCTTTGGCAAGAAACTCACCCTGCAAAGTTAGCCTGATTCTGACTCACCCAAGCCTTCAGAATTTGGACAGAATCTGTGAATACATGCACCACAAACCCACAGTTAACAATACTGCAACACTTTATACCTTAGCAACTGCATAGCAACATCTTGGCAACCATTTTTAATATTGTAGTTGTGTTGTCACTGTTTCATGATCTGGAAAACTGTGTCATAGCATAGAAACATAGAGAAGGTTTATTTCTGGAGGTTGTGATGTGAGGGGATTCCTGCAGCACAGACCACGTCCTCTTAACCTGCTGATGTCACCGCTGATGTCACCTGCTGATGTTACCGCTGATGTCACCGCTGATGTCACCGCTGATGTCACTACCTGTAACTCTTTCAGAGTATTTCTGCTGTTTTCATTAAATGAGCACGTGTTTATTCTTCAGCCTGTGTGTGCAATATATCGCCCGGGTGCCGCCTGCAACAGTTCTGCCTGCCAAAACAAGCAGTCATTACTCAGTGTGAATCTCAAACAGCCTGGCTTCTGTCCAAACGACCAACCAGAACTCATGCACACACACACACACACACACACAAAATCAGCCTGTTTGTGTCACCAAACGCACAGGGCATTGACATTTCCTTTGAGAGTTTGCCATTCAATAAACTCTGTTATGTTCTTTTACCAAGAAAGCACTCAGGCTGTGAGAACGCAGGGGTCTCCTCAGACGTCCACTGGCCTCTGGGCTACAGCACCGTGAAGTTCCTTCTAACCTCACCACAAACCTTATCCTGTGAACCAGCCCAGACGTGAGTTTGCAGTACAAATTCAAACTAGATGCTACAAACAAGATGCTAGACACAATTTAGCAAATATGGCATCCTTTAGTGTAACACACATTAATGATGTCACTGTAAAATAAATTTCCCATTAAATTATTTGGTTTATCAGGTTATTTTATGTGGTCAAGTGTTAATGTGTATCATAGATTAATCATTTACAAATAACTGCTGACACATTGTGAAGGCAGAGATTCTTATATAATCCTCCTGTTAATGCTCACTATACTAACCATGGCAACAATCCCACAATCCACCTGTAGGGGCCGACATGCTGCTCCGGTGTCACAATGTACGGCTTCAATCCCACAATCCACTGTGAGAGGGTGACGCATGATCCACAATAATACAAAGGTAAAAATAAGTGTCAGTTTTAAACATAACTGAACAACAACCCACTGCTTTCATTTGTAACGCTGTAAATAAAAAGATGACAATGTTAGTGTTCATTTTCTACTGAAAATGTTTGTTACTGTACCTCTCACAGGTCAAAATACTAAAGCTGCCTTTTTGTGTGGCCGCCATTGACCTTGATAATCAAAGCTTCATGGCGACACACAGAGTCCACAACATGCCACAGGCGTGTGGAGACAGAGCCACCCGTTCACCCTTAATGGCAGTCTATAAAAAGTTACACCGCAGACGTCCTGAGGGTCCAATTCAAGGTCTTGAGCTTCAGACAAATGTTCCAGGAACGGTGCGTGGGTCATTACAAACCTGTGATCAGACATGAATGAGTGCAGATGGTCAGAAAAACAGCCACACAGCAGGAAGTGCTGGAGAAAAGCTCCTGTGTGGTTTGGGGTGATGGTCCCCAGCAGTCATACTGAACAGAAGATGACAGACAGGCAATGATCCCCGCAGCATGTGGCACCTGCAGCATCCACAGTCCTCCAGAACCTTCACTTGTTTTACACGGCTGTACTTCCAGCTACAGCAGGATCACAGAACTCAGTTACTGAAGTTTCGGCTACAGTGTACATTCTTCATTTCAGCGTGGTGAACTAAACAAAATAATAAATAGACAGCAACAGTATCTAGTTGAGTTTTGTGTTTTTGTGTCGCCACCCTTTCCACTGTGTTGCTAATAGGTTGATTAGTTGTTGCTATGTGGTTGTTGGTGGTTACTAGGGCACTAGTTGTTAAATTGTTCCAGGTGGTTTCTCGAGTGTTTAATGCAGTTGCTATGGCACTGCTAGGCGGTTGCCAGGATGTGCTGGCTAGCTGCTAGGGTTGCTGTGCAGTTGCTAGGGTGTTGTGGGTGTTTTAGGTTAGATTGAGTAATTAATTCTCTTCATCATCTCAGGATTATTTTTCCTCAACTTGAATGTAACCCTGTTGATCTTACTGTTCGTTTCAGACAGGCGCAGTGTTCAGTGTGTCCGTCTGAACTCCACTGAAACGCTTTGACTCGGAGCAACAGGTTGAGTTGTGTGTGTTGTCAAGCACTGGTGCTCGTCTCTGGAGCCGTCCGTCAGGTAATTAACACGCCCCACTGGTGCTGCGGCTGCTTTTATATATTTATAAATGATTTAATCAAATATTTAGCGTATTAATGATGGTTGTGTAAAACTAAGCTAAATTCATTATTGATGGTTTGGCCAATGTAAGTTTAATGATGCTCATAAATAGAAAACCTAGATTATTTAATTTTATAAAATGCTGTTTTTTGAAATTGTTTTTAGTTCTGTTAAACTTCTTAGAAGAAATGCATGAATTCATGTATTACTTTAAAATGAATGTGGATACTATAGTGTCAATCATTTTTCCCTCAGAAATTGATGAGACATGTTTGGGTTATTTAAATCTATGACTTAAATATTCTATTATTTTTTAAATATTTAAATCTTTGACTTCTTTGACTTCTTTGAAACTGATTTTTCACTCTGTTGTTCTTTGAAACAGATTTTTCACTCTGTTGTTAACCTGAGCGCAGTTTTTCACCTAGCTGAGAAACTTTAAACGTGAGATTACAACAGCCTGAAGAATTTAGTCTCTAGAAGTAAAAAAGTGTAAATTCTGAATGATTTTACCAACGTCACCAAATGGACGAGAAACTTTACAAACCGATGTTCTCAAAACTCAGTATTATAAAACTAAAAACATGTTCAATCTTTTTCATATTACGAATTTGATTGTTAAAACAACCACAATGTACAGATGTCTGGCTGCTGAAAAAACACAGTTACATAACGTAGTTATATGTGTGTGTGTGTATGTGTGTGTTTGTCTGTGTGTGTGTGTGTGTGTGTGTGTGTGTGTTTGTCTGTGTGTGTGTGTGTGTCTCTGTGTTTGTCTGTGTGTGTGTGTCTCTGTGTGTGTGTGTGTTTGTCTGTGTGTGTGTGTTTATGAGCTTGTTGAGTGTACAGCAGGATTTGTCCTGAGGATGGAGTGAATGAGTGACTGTGGGTTGCCTGTAATGATGCCCTCTGGAGAAGTTCTCCTGCTTGGTTCCGGTGGGCCGGTGTGATTAATGCTGAGTTTCCAGCTGTGACCCGCAGACATGTTACATGTGAGCGCAGTTTCCAGCTCCAGCAGGGATAAACGCGCTTTGGCCCGGGGCAGTTGTGAGGTCAGTGGGGTCCAGATCTCTGTGGAAAAGTCTGGATCATCAGAATTTTGGTGCACTGCAAATTGTTACATTGTTAGTTTTTTTTATTAAATTAATGTTTTAATAGTATTAGAGATAAAACAAAAAAATTATTTGATTCCTGTTTTTGTATTAATCTGTTCAGAGTGGAAATAAATTCAAGAATTTTCTTTCCAGCACAGATCATTAAATTCAAACCAGACGCGACACATCATGACAAACCACATTTGGATTCATGTGAACACAGATAAGAACCAAATCTGTCTTTTTACAATTGTGTGTCTGAAAACAAAACTAACATATTGTAGATCTGTGCAATTTCAGTATTTCCCTTAAACGGGCTTCAGAAAACTACTTGTGTTTGTCTGTTATTTGGTTTTGAATAGGATAGGGTCTGATGTTTTCTCCGTGAGGGACAGTGTTAGAATCAGACGTCTTCCCTCTGCAGGCATGACAAATATGAAGAAATGTTCAGTGACACTATGGCAAAGGTCATAAGTTCATTTAGACGTGTGGTTATACAAAGATACAGTAATGGGATAATCAGTTAATGCCCTCTGACATTTATTGTACTTCGAGGTACAAAGTATAAAAAGCCACATATAAAAGAATGGCAAGCTATTACTGTAACCACTGTCATCACCTAATTATCACTCTTTTATAGCGATGCTGACTTCCCTTGTTCACATCTGTACACATTACTGTACGTCTGTATCGACTGATGAACATGTTTATGCACTACAGTCTGTTCCTCACACCTCAGGAATGCTGCAGTATTGATGGTGTGTGAAGAATCACTTCCCTGAAAAGTTTTCCAGAAGCTTCTCCTCTGTGTAAATTTTAATGGATTGTCTGGATTTTTCTTTCGTTTGGACAGGAACAAACTGGTGCTGTCTGGAGTTACTGATGAATTTGCCCTGTGATGACAGAGACCATCAGACACATAAATCATGTGACACAGCAACCATCTGAAATGACAAACATTCTGACCCTCATGTGAGCTTTTGGTCACTTTAATCCTCACCTGTTTCCTGCAACTCATCCGTCACACACACACACACACACACACACACACACACACACACACACACAGCAGAATAAACTCTACAATATGAGCTTTCTGAGTAAATGTGAGCTAATAGTAACAACAACTATTAACTAGAATCACTGATACTAAATATAAAGTCAGTGCACCACATGTTTATTCTCAGTACCAGTGTAATGTCTTAACTAAAACTTACTTCAGCATGTTTCTATCAGAGAAAGTGTTTACACAAAGTCTTTACACAGTTACTTCTTTAGTAGCACTTTATATTCTTTGCTGTATCATAATGTTGGAGATACACACAAGTTTTTCATCTTCTGTTTTGGGTTTTTCTCCTGCAGTGCTTTAGTGTTGAAAGAAAACAGCTTTTTGGCCTCGTTACAGAGGCCCATCTTGAGCAGTTATGCCTGGATGCGACTGCTGTAAAAATTGGAGAGGCCTTTGTGTTTTCCAGAAGATCGGGCAGGTGTGTGTGTGTGTGTGTGTGTGCACTATTTAATTATTTTCCCCGTGTCCATCTGCATCATTGTGTGTGTGTGTGTGCTTTTATTGTTTTCACTCAAATTAATCAGCATCATTGTTTGTGCATCCATTTTCCAGCCCCGGTTATCATTAGGCAACTGTGGTGGGTGGTTCTGGTGCCGGTCCCATCGCCACTGGCGTTGCCGGGTCACGGTGGGCGTCAGTGCCCTCGTTTGCATTGGAGAACGAGTGGAATGCAGAACTCTCCATTGGCCTCACCTGCTTCTCCTGCGGCTGCCGCATTACTGCACAACGGTTTGTCACTCCCTGATATTAAGGCAGCAGCGCAAGCAGCATAATAAGCTCGTCTCTTTTTTAGTCGCATTTTAATGATGAGCTATTCCTTCAGCGCTGAGCTGGACTCAGGTGGTCATTTTAAACAAGGCAGGTACCCTTTGCAGCTTTAAATAAGCAATCCCCTTAAAAATGACAAGTTATTAGGACTGAATTTATATCATCCACAGTATTTCAGTGTCTCTCTTATCTCTGTTTTTATTAAGATGACAGTAATTAATACTGTTAAACTGATAAAGTCAGGGCATGTAGTTTACACAGGTGTCTAACTCGTGTCTCTCTGTCAGTGTAGTTTTACTCAGCCTTTAATCTAACCTTTAATGCTCCTGACAATCACCTTCCACACAGCAAACGCTAGTAAGAACTGAGAAGAACCTGTGAGGGGTCTGCAGCGACCCCCGGGTTCCCGTTAGCATGATGGGCTTCTGTCTCCAAACGTCCTGACCTCCTCACCAAACACGTTTAAGCTGACGTCTGTCTGTCTATCTTATGTGTTAGCAAAGAGAAGTAAAGTAAGTGTAATTAATGGCTGTTGGGTTTGTCCAGTCATGATGATTAAGACAGTAAACAAAGGACACATTTGAGTCTGACTGTTAAGCTGAAAACAATATCGGGGGAATGTGAGGCAGTTTTTCCTCGTGTAGATCAGCTCACAGTTCTGATGGCTGTGACAGTCTCTCTGGACTCGGCTGAGGTTAAGAACCGTCCTGTGATTGTGATCTGAGCAAATCTTTCATTCTTGGCTCACCTTACCTGAAAATAACACTCAAGCTTTGTGTTAACAGCTCTGATCATCCACTATTAAACTGTCACACGTGTTCACAGAAGCTGAAATAAACGTCTACTGCATAATTGACTTGCTATTTTAATTTCTCTGTAATTATTCATAAATGTCTGTCTGGCTTTGTGGTTTTGTCACTTAATACACACAAGTCTAAATAGCGCATGCAGGAATAATATCAAGAGTATACTTGGTTATAGTTAGAAGGGTTAGGTTAGGGTTAGCAATACAGACAAGACAATCTTTTAAGGAATAGTTAACCCAAAAAATCTAATTCTGCTTCCTTGTCTTTTTGAAGCTGTAGGAATGTTAAATAAACAAGAAGTTATTAGAAAGTTTTAACATTGACAAAAATGAAATAATGAAAAAAGCTCTATTAAAAATTTCCTGAAGTTGCAATTCATTAAACAAAACTCCTTTAGAATGAAGGCCACTGTTGGGCTGTATTAAGAGCGAAATCTAAATCCAGTTTTGTGGCTTGATTTAGTTATCTGAACTCCGGGTCTGTCCTGCTATCTCTGAACACTGTTAATTCCTCTGCGGCCCGTCTCAGGCGGTTCCTCCCACACAGGCGCTGCTAATGTGTGGAATTAGCCTCTGTAACATGAACTCTGTGACAACAGCTACTTGGTGTTGCTGACATTTAAAGTAAATATCAGCGGCTGACATTACGAATTCATGGACGCACTTCTCAAATCTGCCATAGAACATAATATACAGTCACTGCAAATGTGTTGCCCTTGTTCTTTTAATTTACCTGCTCTCTTATTAATCTTAATTGCTTGACTGGCCTCGAGTATTTAGCTCTTCACACCTTATTGGAGTAATTTTCAGAATGTCAGTCATAAAACACGGGTCAGATGTTAACATGTAAATGTGTTTAACCTTTGGGCCGGAGCTTGGAGAGCTGATTGGCTATAATTGCTGGGGCTTGTTGTGTTGATGGGACCGGGACCGTATAGACCGTATAGGGGGTTTCAATCATAACAAGACCACTCATGTGCCTGCATTGGGTCTGTTTCTGCTTAGGTGGGTCTGCTACTTCCTCTATGAACCACCCAATCACGCCACCTATCTGTCATAATGATCCACATTGAGCTTCTGCAGTGTTTGTGATTTCTGCACGATCAGTTCAGTGGCAGGTTTTACCCTGTTACATATGAACGCTTTAGTTTTATAATTCAGTGTGTTTAATGCTGAATATTCCTTATATAAACACCTGTGTTCAGCTGGGCTAAATGACGTTTTAAAGAAACCGTTAATCATACAGACAAACACCTGGGGGAGGTGTGTCAATACAATTCAACAGCACACAGCCCCACACACATGCTAGCACACAAATCTTCATTAGCTGCTTTTGAAGTTTCCACCCTGTTGTTGCAGTTCTGATACATTGGACACGTCCGAGGAGTTTTAATCTGTTCTGCATTACACAACCTTAACCAGGTACCAGGCGTCACTCCCAGCATGAGTTCACCCCAGAATAAGGTGTGACATCATTATAGCTGACAAGACAGATGCACAGCCCACAATGCACCAGCAGGACACAGGAACCTTGCTTTTGTTTCCCAAGGTATTACGAAAGCCTTTAAATAACTCATTTGGACATATGGACAAGTGCAGCGCTTTACGGAGCCGCGTTATGCATATTCCTCATTGCATTACTCGGTGCAGCCCACCGCAGAAATAAATAAAGAACGCTCCACTTGTCACTTATGTTTCTTTATGTTCGCAGGCCTGTGTCGCTGCCCACCTGTCTGATGTGGGCACAGATTTGGACAGCAGACGCAGAGCACACATGGGTATTTATATTGTACACAAAGCCTGGTGAACAGAAAGTTGGAGAAACTGGGCCCATCTGCTCTCTGCAGCTGGCTGCCTGACAGCTGGAAATTGATTCTACTGAGACTGGTACCGGTGTCTCAGACTCAGCACCGCACAGCCGGACCGCTGCATTAATGCAATTAATTTAGCCGCAGGTTTAAAAGCCAGGAGGAAGGAGAGATGCCAGTAAAGTCATGCCATCAACACTATCATAGCATCAACACTAATGCCAATAAAGCACTCTGACTTCAGCTGAGAGAGAGAGAGAGAGAGAGAGAGGCTAGCACTATTATCACTATCTTGGTGGTATTTTTTTATTTATTAATTTTTATGTTTTTGATATAGTTTTTCAATATATTTTAGATTTCATTTTATTTTGCAAAACATGAAAATCCATTTTGTTTCATTTAACATAACAGACTTTTTTTTACTTGTTCCTCAAATCTCTAGTTAAAAATGAACCATATTGTATCTGATTCTAGTATTGTGAACTTATTTAACATTCTGTTTAGGCAGAACAAAGTGTAATTGTTGTTTCTATCATGTCTGTATATCACAGGGACATTTGTTACAGTTATGAGAAAGTAACAACTTTACTTTCTTTCTGTTCATCCTCAGTTCACATCCTCTCAGACTTCTGCTCAGACGCAAGCAGAGCGACGATACAGGATTGATTACAGACCAGACAGAGAGAGAGAGAGAGAGAGAGAGAGAGAGAGAGCTGTGTGCTGACAGGCAGTAGATTGATGCTGGGCTCAGCTCACCTGACCACAGACAGACTCGCACCAGCAGCCAATAACATCACATTACAGAACATTAGCTGAACACTCTGTGCTGCAGGATGCATCTCCAATACTGTATGTATGTCTTTATAAAACACAACACAATGTTATTCATCTGTGCGTTTCTGAATGACCAATCGCCTTTGTTTAAATGACTATTAATACAAAGTTTGTCAATGTTTCTCATTCAGAAGTGGTGACTACACTTTTGGTGGCTACAGCAATTGCTGTACTGAGGATTGGAGAGGCAGATTTTCATTTGAAAATCTACAAATTCTTGTTTGCCAAGTCATGCATTACCATTGCTCATATATAGCGTTGTAGCTCATAGCTCTCTGTGCTGAATTTATACTATGGACAGGAATTGAAACACCAGACTGTGTGTCTGGTTGAGGAGAGATGCGCTGTTTATTTTTCAGAAGAATGATTTCCAGATTGCAGATGGTCAAACAGTCCAAAACCAAATAAATAAATTGCACATATTTACACTGAGGGAGAGATCGAGACAAAAAAGCAGAGGAAGGCCTTTTACAAACAATTACTTACTGTAAAAATACTGTACAAATATCTCTATCAATAAGACAATAATGTGAGGACAGATAATCAAATACTTTTCCATTAAAATACAATCAAATGTAAAAAATGTGCTTGTGTAAGATGTGAAGCTTCTGCAGACAGTGATGAGTTACATGAGAGAAGCTTCATATCATCATCAGGGTTCAGGACTACAGAATGTGTGTAATCAGGGTTCTGGTCTCATGGGGGTCCGAGAGACCCAGACTCAATCAGAGCCTGATGGACAATCAGGAGAACATGGTGCTGACAATCAAGACATCTCATCTTATCATCTGCTGAAGAGAGAAGCCACTACTTAAACCACACACACACATACACATGCACACACACACACACACACACACACACACACACACACACACACACACACACACACACATACATACACATATGCTATATATAGATTTGAAAAAATCAGATTAGAAAAAGCAGACCATATTTTTTAGCATTTATTTTTTCAAATGTAAACAATATTTAAACAGGGAATAATCTTTGTTTTCCTGCTGTACATTATATTACGATTTAATTTGTTTGAATTCATGTATAAAATTCTACCTTTTGTTGACATAATAATCCAGTTAAAACAGTAGATTGAACACGCTGACCTTCAGACAGGATGTTGCGCTCTGTATCGTGTTTCATTTGTTGCTATGCAGATTCTCTCAGTATATCTGCCTATCACAGGATCCAGCCTTTAATTTCATGGGATCCTTTACTAGTTTTATCTGTTAGGTTAACTCAGAAAAGTAACTCAATTTCATGTATTGAGTCACACTTGTCTGTTGTAGAGCTGGTGCAGGTTCAATGACACGTTTTTGCTCATCCCAACCTAAACATGAGCAATGATGCTTGTCTTAATTATTTGTGTCAGACACAATTTTAGTTTATCCCCAATCTAAAAAGATGAAGATAAATTCATTCAAATTCAGAAAATTAGATAGAAATGCAAATGAAGATGGATTGATTCACAGACTGGCGTGTGATTGGATGGGAAGACGGAAAGAGTTGGAGAAAATGACAAAGACAAATTGGACGTATAAAGAGAGGAGAATAGTTAAAGAGATTGTGACAGAGAGAAATGGAGATTTGGGAGCCAGAGTTTCTTATCAGTAAAGGTCAGTAGAGCAATCACACGCCACATTGATTTAAACACACTGCTGGCAGGCATGTGTTCTGAGGACTGAGGGTCTGTCGCTATTTTTCATGTGTGTGTGTGTTTGTGTGTGTGTGTTTGTTTGTGTGTGTGTGTGTGTGTGTGTGTGTGTGTTTGTGTGTGTTTGTTTGTGTGGGTGTGTTTGTTTGTGTTTGTGTGTGTGGGTGTGTTTGTTTGTGTGTGGGTGTGTGTGTTTGTGTGTGTTTGTTTGTGTGTGTGTTTGTGTGTGTGTTTGTGTGTGTGTGTGTGTGTGTGTGTGTGTATGTATATGTGTGTTTGTGTGTGTGTGTTTGTGTGTGTGTGTTCTTTTTTCCACCATTGTGGGGGCAAAATATCTACACATATTGTATCTAGTAGTTTTCTTTTGCTCTGTATAGAGTCCATGGTAGCTAAGTTTGTTTGAACAGTTTTCAAACACAATGATTGGCCGAAAGTCTCAACAAAATCTTTTGTCATCCTTTGTGATTTTATTGTGTTTTTTTACATCAATATTTCTTCTGGAGAGAAAAGTTTAAAAAACTTTTTTGAGAACCTGATTTTGTTTTTAAAGACATGTCAGTAACCTCACGTCACTATATCTCTCTGTAATGACTTAATTGATTTTTAGATTTTTAAAAGAAATGTCACTCCTGTCTTTTCACAAGAGAATAAAAAATGTAAAGAGTTTTTTATGCGGAGTGGTTTCCCTGGCAACACAATGATTCTGTTTGAATCTCTCTCTCTCTCTCTTCCTCCTGCATCCTTCCTCAGTGGGTCTCTGTCAGGTGAAGGATGCAGATGTGTGACAGGCAGATGGCTCTGGAGAAGACAGCA
Organism: Yasuhikotakia modesta; assembly: GCA_036877545.1. Taxonomy (NCBI): domain Eukaryota; kingdom Metazoa; phylum Chordata; class Actinopteri; order Cypriniformes; family Botiidae; genus Yasuhikotakia; species Yasuhikotakia modesta. The sequence goes on from JBAJNP010001586.1 coordinate 57,194, forward strand.
GGACTGGATGAGAGGAAATTGATTTGTGCAGAAGACCCGTGAGGCAGGGCAGAGAGACGCTCTGAACCCGTTTGCTCTGATTGATTTCTGAGGAGATGACCGGCTCTTCTCCGCTCCTCACCTGACGGCCGACGGAGGGGATAACAAAACCTCTCTCCGTCTATTTCAGCCCCCCTCCTTTTCATTAGATTGAATTGTTGCACATAAATAATGTTCCCGGTACCTGTTTACACTGCTGAGAACTCAGGAGACTCAGACACAGTTCCTAACTCAAATAAAAGTTTATATGTACATTAGTGATGTTAGGTTACTAATACTATCAAAACTAATAATCAATACTGATAACTGATACTAGGATTTTGCTACAAATGTTTTAGTTGTTTATAATGTTAGACATGTTAATTTAATGATAAAACGTTCTTCTATGGAACTGGGGTTCAACTTACAACCTAAAATACAGTCATTATCATCGGTAAAGTGCACAATACATCATCATGCCTAAACTTAATACAAAAGATAAAGTTTAGATATCCATATTGTGCCAGATGTTACCATGGTAACTTTTTCTAAGGGGCATCTGTGTACTAGAAGCATCTGCTAACTAAGAAAATACAATTGAAGTTACTCTGCACAGTAAGTTACTTGAAAGAACGCAATCATCAAAACTGGGGCAACACTCTCTGGAGTATAAATAAGCACTAAATCAGTGAAAGTGCTCTAGAAAGATCTTGTTCTCAAGGTGATTAAACAGTTTCCCATGATCTACAATGTCAAAAGTAACGCTTCCATCTGGGAGTGTGGGAACTGAAACGCTATTCTTAGCTTTGATATCATTCAAGTAAGCACTGCGCCTCATTCATTTTTAACCTTTCATTTCTTTGAGAAAAGCTCAGATTCCAACTTTTGCTTTTCAAAATCGCTATCACTCAGCACCGAGTGAACGTGAGCGCAGTGAATGCTTTCCTAACAAGGTTAAGTGCTGCTGTCTGTGATACACGTCCTCACACACACCTGGTGTGCTGCAGTCTTTCTCAGTTCCTGTGTCTGCGCAGCGGAGGCTGAACCAGACTCAGGTTGGTTCACTCTCATCCAACGCCAAACTGGATGGCGTTTTCCATCGAAGACATTGCCAGGTCATTTATTAAACATGGCAGAACTATATCATTGGCCCATGTTTCCGTTCGCTCCCTGGCATGTGAGGAAAGCTCAGACAGTTTTCCCACCTGGATGTGAAGGCATCCCGTTGCTGTATTCCTGTAAAGATCCAAGCGCTAATTGCACAGAGACTGTGAAGACAAACAAATCCCTTCCATAATTTGTCTTTATTATATTTGGTAAGACTTTACAGAAAAGTTCTATTGGTTAGTTAATGTGCAAAAACAAACAACACATTTTGTTACCATTAATGTTAGTTAAATACAAACACAGCTGTTTATTCTTTCATTGTGGTAAAGTTAACTTATGTCTAAGATTAACTTTATTAGTGTTGTTTACTAATTCTTATTCTTATCTATTCCTATTATAAAGTGTTGCCAATATTTTATCTAGAAAACACTGTAATATTTTTTGACATGTTTTTTTAAACTCGTATTATGACAGTGTAGGTTGACACATGTTGAGGTTGGTTATTAGACGGACACACGCGGTTCTGGTTCCGGTGTGGGCGTGTCCAACGCGCGTTATTGCCGGAAGCGGAAGAGGCGCCGTGTACGAGTTAATGGACCTCGCGACACCACTGCGCATGCGCAGAAACCACGGCGCGCTGCAGGAATCAGCTGATGAGAGGTGCGTCTCATACTGTACATGTTTCTACATACTGTACATGTTTCTGCATACTGTACATGTTTCTACA